>CM029016.1:203043660-203086726 GCA_016801055.1 Panax notoginseng
TTTCGTTGCTAAGGAGAGAGAAAAGGTTTGTTGAGAGTTAGAAAGCAAATGTGCAATTTGGGTGAACTTTCTCTCTCCTAAATCACTAATACTTAGATGCAATGAATCCAAAAGTGCAAGGTGGCAAGATATGGATCAGATTTGGTATTTAATTTCAGCACATGGTCTTATCCAAAGTGATGACTCACTAGATTTTGCAAATCTTTTAACTTAAAAGCTAAGTAAAGGGTGGATTTATTTTGGACATTTGTTATATAATTTAATGACATTCTAGATATTGCCCAAATCCTTAGGGTTTAACCCTTAGGGTCTAACCCTAAGGTCATAACCCTAGGTTTTACATTATTAGTTTCCAAGATTTTTAATTTAGGGTTTGAAAATAGGAAATTAAGATAATTAAGATATAATTAGTGTTTCTTAATTACATTAAATGTTATTAATCACATTATGGTTTATAAATTAGGATTAGGGTTTCTTAATTAGGGTTTAGGATTCCCGAATTGAAAAATTAGGGTTTTTCGGCTTTCGATTAGGGTTCCTAACTACGTGTTAGGGTTTCAAATCTTGAGATTAGGGTTTTTAATCTTTATTAGGGTTTATTAATTTTAAACCTTATCTGATCTATCATTGATCAAAAATTCTATACAGTACAATACATACTCAATAATATAACTATTTAAATTATAATTTCTATCGAATCCTTATCCAGACTTAGGTTAGGTTTCTATTCTCCGTTAAGCACAACTCTACTCTTATTTTTCAGTCAATACACAAATTGACCACTTCTCGATACTCGTATCACAGATACAAACACACAATAGTAATAGTTAATATTAATATTAAATAAATAAATAAATTTATTCGTAAAATTCGAATTTATTCGAAATCCTAGGTTATTACACTTCCTGTCTATAACTTTTATGGAGTCTTGTGGCAGGATTTTGAGGTTATCTTTTTCGTAGATATGCCGCCATTTCTAGGACATTATCCTAGAAGGATACTGGAATGTCGATAAAATCATTATGGACCGCACCATGTCCAACAAGGTACGATTTTTTCTTTTCAGATACATCAATCAATTATTGCGTATCAGGAGGCGTCCATTGTGGAGAAAACCATTTGAGATGATCTAGAAACTCATTGCACAAGTATTCCTTCCTTGATCCGATCAAAGAATCCTAATACTTTGCCAATTTGTTTCATTTTATGAATTCTTTGAACCTTTCAAATAATTCACAATTGTATTTCAGCAAATACACACATTCAACATTTGAATGATCATCTCTTTTTTTATACTAATTTGTTCAATATTCAAAATTATTTTTACGTAAGTCAAGTATACAAAATTCTTTAAGTAATATTCTAGTTCTATACAAAACATTATTATTATAAAATAGAACAACAATTGTTCTTAAATATAATATCAAAGATTTCATTGTCCAACAACAAAATGAAAAATAATGTTTCTAACGAGAACTGGGAATACAATAACAACTTATTGACTTAAATAGATTTGCCCGTAGGCATTGCTAAACAATAAGTTCCTATGGCTAATGTAGCAACCTTTGCTTCATTTCCCACACATAGGATTACCTATCTTTATTTAGCTTTCTACTTCTGCTTGGTCTTTTCATAAATCTATATTTATGATAACCAAAGTCGGTATCCAATACCCAAGTAGAAACTTGACTTAAAGAAAAATTTATTTTAAATCATGAACAAAATTATATTTGTAACCGAAACTTCACTAGCTTCTTCTGGTTAGCCTCTACAAGATGTTTCTTGCAGTTTCTTTCCAATGTCCAAGCTTATTGCAGTGGAAGCAAACTTCTTTGCTATCCGTATCAGTATTGTTCTTATTATCCTGTGTTTTGCCTTTCTATTTACCTTCTTTGAATCGTGTCTTCTTTTTTAGAAGATCCTTTGACCCCTACCAGTAAGACTTGATCTTTCTTGGTTGGAAAGTGACTCTCAACTATTTTTCAACATGTTAGAAAATCAGAAACGAGGCTGATATCTAGCATGTTCATATGGAAAAATTCACAACAATTGTGAGAAGGAGTCTGGGAGTAACTGCAAGATCAAATCTTGGCTCAACTCTCATCCATGACAAAACCTGTTTTCTTAATTGTTCAATCAAATTGATCATGTTTAAGAACTTGTGTCTGTACTATAGTGTCATCGGTTATTCTAAATCGGAAGAGTTCCTTAGATATCTGATATCTATTAGTCCTACTTTCTATACCATCAACTATTTGATATGAAGGAATATAGTAGGAGCATCCATAGTTTCATGCTGACGCTGAAGCTTGTTACTCATGGATGTGAGCATGATGCATTGAGCCAACTGTGCATCATCTTGCCACTTTCTAAAAGTAGCAATCTCTTCCTCAGAGGCATGTCTGCAACCATTGCAGGAAAGACGTATTAAGGACATAAGATAACTTTTCAGCCATAAGAACTATTCTCAAATTCCTTAACCAATCTGATTAATTCGGTCTGGTTAATTTAGCATCTAATATGCTATGCAGTGATATTAATTTAAACATTGTAAATTTCTATAAATTAATTTGTAATTAACAACATTTTTCAATATACATTCTTTATTAAATACCAAAATAATTTAGGTATTGTTTTTAAATTGGTATCTCCCACTATTTTTTTCAAACTATATTACATTCAATATATATAGTTCGGCAATATCTAATTAAAGATATGCTAGTGAGAATAAGGATCTCATTTCAAATGTATATATTCTTGTGTGTGCACAAAAAACTATATAAAATATATAGGTAGACAACTCTTGTCAATTACATCAAGTATGCAACTCCTTGTTTTTTGCCTCTTAGATTATTTTGATCAAGTGGTGGCACATCCGAATCAAAATTATCCAAGTTAAGTCCAACCTAGCACTCCATATATTTAAAAAAAAAATATTCTCCTTGTGGTGACACAACAAAACAACATTGTTCAATTTTCTTTATAAGCATCAAATGTGATAAAATTAACATCTCAAAGAATTAGATAAGCCTTGTGGTGACACAACAAACTTATAATAATTAATTGAAACTCTATTATTTTTATCATGCTAGAAGGCGACGTTAGATATTCTAAATATCTTTGAACGCTTAGAACTTAATATAAAAAATTTGAGGGGTTTTCATGTTATTATTTTTTCTCATTGTTTAGCGTAGATGCACATATATATATAAAATACACGTCATATTAATTAACATGCAAAGCATGTTTGCAAAATAAATATATATAAATATATTATATATAGTATAAGCATGCACATAGAGAATACTATTTCTACCCGGATTGATTATGAACTTTATTCTAGTTTGGTTCACTAGAGCCACCAAGTGAACCAAAAGGTCAAACCTAGGGTGAAAGAATTAAATTTAAATATAACTATTACATTTAAACCCGGGCTCCATTACAAACGGGTCTTTTCAAGGCTCCTTAATCTCCAATTCTTCAAGATTAATTCTAACTATTCCTATTACAAAACTATTTAAAATAAATAGAAACCTTGATCAGACAGTCAAGGGGAAGTACATAGGAGGAAGATAGAATTTACATTAAGAAAAAATTAGAGAAGACGAGGTATGCAGACCCATTAAATAAAACACATACATTCACGCATCCAACTAAAATAAAATTCAATCACATTGGTCAATGTCCATAATCAATCTCATTTATTATCATACACATCACCATATACATCAATAAATAATATTTATCTCATTAATAGTAAACATTCAATATATATAACATATTGATATCATTTAATGGGCAAATTTAGTTAATATAAAATCTAATTTTGAATCAAAATAAACTCCTTTATTTTAATCCAAATTTAAATCAAAATAAACTTCTTTTATTTTAATTTATCCAATTTTTGAATAAAATAAATTATTTTATTTCAATCAAAATCTTTAATTAAAAATAACTTATTTATTTTAATTAATTATGAAATCCAATTCTAAGTAAAAAAAACTCCTTTATTAAAGGAAATACGGATTCTCTTTCCTATTAAAAAATAAACTCCTTTATTTTGAATATATGAAATCTTATTCTATATCTAAATAAACTCCTTTATTTTAAGAAACATGAATCCAATTCCAACTTCAATTAGTTATCATGGAATTCAATTTCAACTCTAATTAGTTAGCATGAAATCCAATTTTAAAATTAAAATAAACCTTTTATTTTAAGATTAAAAATAAACTTTTATTTTAATTATAAAATTATTAAAAATATTATTATATTATATATATATATATATATATATATATATATATATATCACATGATTAATATACCTTTGGTTACTGCATATGGTTTCATGCAGCATGTTGTATATATAATATAAAGTTACTTTGAATCAGGTACTCTGGGCATATATATATACTTAGTAACGTGATATGATTCTTTTATGAATCAAATACACAGACTTTGCGCAACAAGCTCGTGAATGGATTTTTTAATTTTTTTAAAAAATAAATTTTTATAATAAATTATGTCAATTAAATTGTTCTAAACACATATCATATACATATCGAATCTAAACAATTAATAATTCGCATAAAGGTTTGGCTCTGATACCACTGTTAGGTTTGTAATATTAATGAACGTAATCAAATTGCACAAAGTAAGGGGAAGCATGTAAAAAATTAAAGTTTTAAAATTTTACAAACCATATGCCCGGATCATCCTTTATGCACAATTATTAATTAAACGAAAACATAAAGAATAATAATCATACCCCTGAAGATTTGAGCTTCCTCGGGTACAGTTCACCTTAAATCCTTTTCACGTTGAAACTACCGGGTTTGGTTCCTTCCTTTGATCAACGTTAGCCATCCAAGTGTTTGGCCTCTAGAGGTGATCCACCAAGGAAGAAAGAAAGATTCAAGAAGATGGGTATTGGCAAAACTCTAGTTTTTCTATCTCTCATAGAAAAAGGTGTACTCTCGCAACTATTAAAATTACGTCTGTGAAAAAGTCAACAACTATCACCATAATAAGACTCATCTTATTTATAGATATGGGGAACCCTCCTTAACAATTAAGAAATTGGATTTTATTTTAATTAATTAAACTCCTTTAATTAATTTAACCTCCTAATCTTTATGGAATATATGAGAGTACTTTTATTAATTAATTCTCAAACTCTTTTAGGAATTAAATAATAATAATAGTAATAATAATAATAAGACTTCTCTTATTAATTTATATTTAATATTTCTAAAATATTAAATAATAAATATTAAGCTATTTAATTTATTTTATTACCATAGATTAAATTAAATATACTTAACTTATTATTACGATTATGCCATTAACTTCTTAAATAATTATTCTTCCTTTTATGGTGTGACCTTTTAGGTTCTCTATATTAAACCGGTTGTGAATAAATCAATTAGAACAATTCTAATCTTATTTTAAATAAATAAATTAAACTATTAATTTATTTAAATAAATAATATTTATTCTACAATAGGGATAAGCCTCCCTAGCGATTTAACGACTTTTCAGATAATATAGATTTCAACATTAATCATAAAAGAACCTTTGAGTAAATAGTTACCGTACAATTCAATCCTTCCACCATACAATGTCCCAATTAAATATAAGACATGGAATTACTGTCAAGTCTTATTTTATTTAATTATATGTATTTCGACTCTTAAATGCACAACCCCAAATAATGCAAATTAGAAACTCCTTTCTAATTTCATTCTGCTTGGCCAAGGACTACTAGGTTGTCATTTATCGAACCACATAGGATATTTCTCTTCTTTTACTAGAAGTGGCAGATTCTTTATTGATCATACATTATCTCCATGTACAACTTATTATACCCAAGCATACCCTTTGATATACCCTAAGAGTTTAAAGAATAAGTCAAAGTATAACTCATCATACACAAGATATTATGATGATCTTAAGTCCAAGGATCACTTGTACTACTAATCACTACATGAATTCCAATTGACAGGAAAGTAAAACTCCATTAGGTATTCCTTAGCGAGCCACGTTCAGTGAACTTATTCTCTAATAAGCACTTACATACTTGCTTTAGTGTCTCCACACAAATTGATCATGAGACAATCATCCTCATCCAATGAGCAAGTAACGTATGTACCAATCTATTCGGATTCACTAATCCCCAATTTAGTAACGCAACGATTGGGAACTATTTTATTTTTAAGTTTTCTAAGAATTTAGATCTCATTAGAATGATCATCATCATTATTTAAAAACATTGTTTAAAACTATGAGTTTATCACATATTATAAAATAACATCATGTAAATAATTAAAAGCCTTTAATAAATTATATTTTTTTATTAATAAATGAATAAGATTGTTACAAAGTATATGCTTTATCATCAAACATGATTAGCTTGTGTGCATACTACTTTCAATTACTGCATAGTATCTCATGTTATTGATTCAATTATTGTCACAGTATCATTTGCACAATATTTTTTTATTATTAAATCAATAAATGAGACGACAAAGTTATTCATATTATTATTTGTATTATTGACAATGTCTAGAAAGTTTTGTCGAGGAAAGAGGTTTGGTGACCTAATTGCGCGCCAATAAGGAGATGTCCTTATCGGAAAGCCCCCTCTTTCCTGGGAATGAACTGGTTGTTAATATTACGAGTTATAATATTAATGATGAATAAATGTTATTAAAAATATGTTTAGTGAAACCAAGTGAATTAAGATAAATAGAGGGGTTTTTTATGAAGTATTTGTTGTAAGTTTGGCTTATTACATGGACCCTCACTTACTCATTTTTTAAAATCGTCGGTAGAAAGTTATCTCAGTTTTGTTTTATTTACTTATATATATATATATATATATATTATAATATATATATATAATGTGTGTGTGTGTGTTGTCAGTACATATATATATATATACGGTCCGAATCTTAAGCTCACCCTTATCTAACTCACCCGAGCTCACCCCCCTTTAGCGACTGATCCGACGACGGTTCGATCATACAACCGTCGTTTATTACTTTTAGCGACGCTATATGTTATCCGTCGCTAAAAGTATAGACTACGGTTGAATGACTGACCGTAGCCGGGTCCGTCGCTAAAGGGGGTGAGCTCGGGTGAGTTAGATAAAGGGTGATTTTAAGATCCCGGACTATATATTATATATATATAGTCCCGATTGTGAGTTATATATATATATATATATATATATATATATATATATATATATATATTATAAGTCTTGTTTTTATTATTATTATAATAGTAATAAAATAGAAAACTTTTTATATAAAACAAAATATTTTTTATAAAATTATTCGTTTTATTAGATTTATAAATAGAATATATTATATTTTATTTAAAGTTTTCGTTTTATTAAAATATTTTATTGCATAGTACTGCATAGTGCTACATAGTGAAAATCATGTGAATTCTTAAAATTTTCACCCGTGAACTTTTCCTTACTGTGCATCCAAATAGTGTCATGTCATTCTCCTATAAATATGATGCTTAGATTAGGAAAGAAAATCACATCAGAATCAAAAAATTCTTCTTTTATAATATTGAGCGTATTTCTTTTGAGTTTAAGAAAACTTTCAGTGTTACAAATAGTATAAGTTTTCTTCAAGAATATCTCCACTATAAAGTTAGAATTACTCTCCTTTTGAGGTAAGGGGTATTATTTTATTTCATATTCACTTACGATATTATTTTTGTATTCGTAAGAAATTTTATTTTTGTTTTATATTCGTAAGGAATATTATTTTTGTTCAATATTCGTAAGGAATATTATCTTCGTTCAATATTCGTAAGTAATATTATTTTTCGTTCAACAATTGTAAGGGATATTATTTTTATTCAATATTCGTAAGAAAAAATATTTTCTCTCATACTCTGTAGTATGTAAGTAATATTATTTCATTTCATATTCATAATTCTACACTTATTTGGATAAGTATTGCTTCAATACTTCGTGAAATTAAAATATCCTTGAAATTTGCGCTTCATCTAGTATCGTTTCACAGATATTTTTTCTGAACATTCTGTTAAATTTTAAGCTTTTCATGCCAGAGTACTATTCATACGTACGACACTATTCATACATACTGTACTATTTCATATGTACGGTACTATTCATATGACGGTACTATTCATACATACGACACTATACATACGGTACTATTCATACGTACGGTACTATTCATACATACGGTACTATTCACGGGTACTATTCATGAAGTACTATTCACGAGGTAATATTCACGACGAAAAATTAATTCTTTTCTGTCCAAATTATTTTTGATACGTGAATATTATTCTTGAATTTTACTCCACAAAATAGTTATCATGTTGATAATTTGGATATTTTTTTAAAACTCTGGATAAATTAAAAATATTTAATATTTATCCTTGATTTCGTTTGATTGATGTTTATATCATTGTCATCATCCTCATGCTTATATTGTGATGAAAGTCATCATTGGCCGTAGTGCATAGAATGGTCTGTTGATTGGTATGATTATGACCAGAAACTATGTATCGGTATAATCATGACATGTAATGTTACAAATGATGTGGTAAAAGTCATCATTGACCCGTATAGTGCATTGATGGACAGTTGTTGGTATGATCATGACCATGGGTTCTCTTCGGCCAAAGGTGCAAAGATGAATTATTGTTTGGCATGATCATGACCATTGGTGATAATAACGAATATCCTTGGCCCGTAGTGCATACATGATTCGTAGATGTGATACTAATGAATATCATTGGCCCGTAGTGCATGGATAATTCATGGATGTTATACTAACGAATATCCTTGGCCCGCAGTGCATGGATAATTCGATGATGTGGATTATTTATTGAGATGTGTTATAGATATAAAATATTGTTGATGAACTTTTAAATCATAGAAGATAGTAGACATCATGATCTACTTGACTCTTCTAATGAATTGCTTATTTCGCTGTAGTTAAACTGTTGTCTATTGTATTCTATCAGTTTTTATACTGTTGAGGGCTAAGGATAATTTATTCTGCATTATCTTAGTCATAATATTCTTTACTGGGCTAGTTGGGCTCACCATTTTTTTTCATTGTTCTCTTCAGAAAATGAGAATATAGCCGGGATTAGTCGGGGAATGGAGTGACGGTCCGAGATGGTTGCTATAGTAGTCCTCACTATTTTATAAAATAGTGTGATAATAATTATAACGAGGACTCCATTTGAGTTTGGATATTGTCTACGAGACAATATTTGTGTTAAAACTCTCAACTTATGTTTTGTCGTATTCTACATGACACTTAATAGTTGTATAAATTAAGTTTGTATTTGAATTATGTACCATATATTTGGCGACTCAGAATGGGTTGTGTATACCTATTTTGGGGGCGTCACAGTAAGTCTATGTAGACTTCTTCATCTAAATCACTATATAAAAATGCATTGTTAACATCAAGTTGATGCACATGCCATTTTCTAGCTGTGGCAAAAGTTATCTTTTTTGCTACTAGTGCAAAAATCTCATGATAATCAACTCCTTCAGACTGAGTAAAACCTTTAGCAACTAACCGTACCTTGTATCTTTCAATTGTTCCATCTGCATAGTGTTTAATTTTATAAACCCATTTACAACCAATGGATTTCTTCTTAGGAGGTAAAGATTGAACTATCCAAGTTTTATTGTCTCAAGAGCTTTTAACTCTTTATGCGTAGCCTCAATCCACTTGGGATTATGCATAGCTTGATGATAAAACAATGGTTCTGTTTGGGCAGAGATAGATGCCATAAAATATTGATGATGGGATGACAACTTATCATAGGTAAGATATTGAGATAATGCATACTTGTCAGATACATTAGAAACAGTGATGGTATTAACACTTGGAATTCCAGAAACATGGTAATCTTGCATCCATAAAGGAGTAGTTTTCTGTCTCGATGATATTCTTAGTGGAATAAGTGGGGCATTGTGTTGGAGAGGAGAATCATCATGTGAAATAATATGTGGTTCAGAAGAAATGGGTGTGATTGAAGAACTGATAATGGGGGAGGAAGAACTGACATAAGGATTAGCAGTTGAATGCCAATAAGGATCATTCAAAGAGTAGAAATAAGGTTGGAATTGGGTTGAAGTCGGATTTGAAAGGGAAATATATGTTCATGAAGCAAAACATGTCTTGTAACAATATAGTCTTGTCTTTTAAAGAATACAATTTGTATCCATTTTGATTATGAGGATATCCTATGAAAACTGCAGGAATAGCTCTAGGATCTAATTTATGAGAATGATGTACTGAAGCAAAACATAAACATCCAAACACTTTCAAATGGTGATACTCTGGAGGCTTGTTAAACAACAACTCATAAGGTGTTTGAAATTGTAAAATAGATGTTGGTAACCTGTTGATAATGTATGATGTAGTCAATAAGCAATATCCCCAAAAATGTTTAGGAGTAGAACTCATAAATCGTATGGCTCTAGAAATTTCAAGTAACTGCATATGCTTCCTTTCAACCCTTTCATTTTGTTGAGGAGTATGAGTACAAGTGTAACGCCCCCAAAATAGGTCCATTCCATCCAACCTATTCTGAGTCGCCAAATACATGGTACAAGAAAACAACTACAACTTTATTACAACAATTGTCGTGCAAAATACAACAACACATATGCTGTGAGTTTGGATAAAATATATACCAAATGTGACATTGGACACCATCATGTATCAGCACCTCACAAAGGTACCTTACATAAAGGTACAGTCAAAAACTGTTTTAGAAACTAGAATCTTTGGGAAGTGCTCAAGGAAACCTTCGTACATGGGAGGCCACACATCTAGGTTATGATAGATATCATATGGCCACAGAATTATCCTTGGTTGACCCAATAGACCCCAAAGAAAAACGAGAAGATTACTATCATATTCTTCCCAATGGTGAGTCTTCTCTTGACTTATCATTATCTCCACTGTCTCTAATTGAGAATTATACTTCAAACAAACACCAAGATTATATAGGTAGTGCTCGTATATATACTCAGCAAGTGGATGAGCACATCCCTGTCTTATGATGACACGAGGTTGTATGTCGTTAGACATCTTGTATGATAGTGGCAAACCACCCTTCCAACGTTGGGTTCGCCTCACCCTATTTTCTTCACCAAAATATAACTACTAAATGATGACCACCGTTCTATTCCCTTGTTACTCCCCCGCTCGACCCAGCTACACTCTTATTACCTGAAAGGAATTGTGAAGCAAAAGGGTGAGCACAACTAGCTTAGTAAAGAATATCATGACTAAAGATAATTCAATTATCAATAGCCTTCATCAACAATAAATCAGAGATTTAGAACATATGGTAAATGATAAAAATTTTCAACCATAGTTGCAGCGGAACGAGCAATCCATTAGAAGAGTCAAATAGACTATAAAGTCTATTATCTTCTCCATGTTAAAATTCACCAACAATATTTTATCCATGTAACATCACTCAACAGTTCCTTTCCACAATCATATGAATAACTCATAATCATAATTGTGACTATAAAATTTTTCTTCGCACCAGGACGAAGAATATTTTCATCACCTGTCTTTACCTGAAACATCAAAGATCATGGTTATACCAAATCACAGTTCTTGTATATAATCATACTAACAAATCCATCTTTGCACTACGGGCCAAAGATATTCATCAACAAACCATCTTTGCACTACGGGCCAAAGATATTCAACAACAGTTCATCTTTGCACTACAGGCCAAAGATATTCATCAACAGGCCATCTTTGCACTACATGCCAAAGATATTCATCAACAATTCATATTTGCACTACAGGCCAAATATATTCATATCTCAAAGAAATATATAATCATTTCAGAATTTATATAAACAATAATTATAACCATGTTGATCAATTCACCTTTGCACTTAAGCTTAAGATATTCAATTATAAATTCAATGGTCATGATCATACCAGTCACAATTCAACTTTGCACTACAGGCCAAAGAGAACCCTAGTCATGATCATACCAATAATCTACCCATCTTTACACTCCAGTGAAAGAGAATTTCAACATCAGGGTTATAAAAATGTTATATATGATGATAAAAATAATATGATCAACATATAGTTTTAATCTCAAGAGTAATATTCGTAACTCATGAATAGTAAATCGTGAATAGTAACTCATGAATAGTAACCCCGACACAAAAGATAGAAATTCCACAATAAAATCCATACCAATATTTAGGTATAATGATATTGAAAGAATAACATTACTTAAATTTATAAACAATTTATTTTAATTGTTTACACTTTACTAATTAATGCATTTAATCATCATAAAATGTCAACTCTTACAATTTCATCATCAATAACCAAAACCCTCATCAAAAATCTGCATATACCTCATATAGGATTCTCAAGCCATAAAATCCTATTTTCCAATTTTCTTTCTTCACAAAACATATTTAATTCATTTACTCATAACTAGAATATTTTCATGAAAAATACCAAATCAGTTCCAAAAATATTTCTTTTCTGGGATTTAGCATAATATAGTCCCATAGTGAACATATATTTTTTCAGAATTTTTAAAAGTCATTTACTATTTTTCATATGGCCAAAATAGCCGAATATTTAGACATTTATCAAAAATTGTACTTTTGTCTAAAAATTCTGAAATTTACAGAGTATACTTCTATCATATACATGTACTCCCAATAAAAAATTTCATCAATTTTGGAGTTAACCACAAGGAATTATAAGTTGTTACTTCTAAATAGTCTTTTCTCATAAAAT
Source organism: Panax notoginseng (assembly GCA_016801055.1). NCBI lineage: Eukaryota > Viridiplantae > Streptophyta > Magnoliopsida > Apiales > Araliaceae > Panax > Panax notoginseng. Next base: position 203,056,487 of record CM029016.1, read on the forward strand.
TCATAACTCTCAATCTATACATCCCAAAAATCACCATTTTTGGACACAATCAAGAAAATTCATCAAAATATCATTTCAAATTTTTTCAGAATTTTTGAAGATCAGAAAAATTACGAAACTGAAAATCATAACAACCCTTAAAATCCCTTACTATCCCTTACTATCCCTTACTATCCCTTACCTCAAAGAGCAGCACTTCAGATTGGATATCGGATATGACGCTGAAGGAAACTGCACTGATGAATAGCAACTCACCAAGTATCTAAATACTCACAAAATACACTCAATAATCTAGAGAGAGAGAAAGAGAGAAAGCTTATGTTTCTGGTGTGATTTTCAATTCTAACTTAACCCTCTATTTATAGGAAAATTTTGGTAGGTTTGACCTGCAACCTGATGGCTTTACCTGCTACTATCCCACCCACCACATTTGAAATATAATTCAGCACATTTTTTTACCAACCACAAGTGGGGCCCACCAATTCTAGAATTTTCTACCAAAATGATTTATAACCTGATTTCCGAATCAGCCACCTCTTAAAATTCATAACAAATCATACGTTCATTTTTAACGGTTCAAAATTTGTGGGCATATACTCAACTTATATATGTATAACATATCCAAAAATTACCACGATCCAACGGTCGGATTAAAAATTATAACCCCCGCAAAATATCTCAAAAACCCTGATTTTTAATACCTCTATTCCGACAAAAATACTGATAAAAACCTCAACATTAACTCCTTCATTTTTAACCACAAAAATATATCCCTCATTTATATCCACATAATATAAATATTTCCTTCTCATATGAATCAATAATTAATTATTCACAAATAATATTACAGAATCACATTTATGATAACCAGGTCGTTCCCAGGAAAGAGGGGGCTTTCCAATAAGAATTTCTCCTTACTGGCGCGTAATTAGATGACCAAACCTCTCCTTAGACAGAACTTTCTAGACATTGACAATAATGTTATCTAATAATATTATTCAAATAATATGAATTATTGATCTGATAATAGAAAATATTGTGCAGCAACAATTATTGAAACAACAATAATATAAAATATCAACGCAGCAATTATTGAATCAATAAAATAAAATATTGAACAGTAATTACTGTAACAATTATTGAGTAGTGCCTTCTTACGTAAGAATCAAATAATTTCAAAAATACTATGCAATACCGTGTGCTACTGTGCAATAACGCGTATTACTGTATTTTAACCACCGGGTATTCCAACAGTGTTAACGGTAACAACTACGACGTTATTTGTAAAAACTCAAATTTGTCGTTTTCTTCATCGACAGTTATTCGTTATGGGGCCACAAAATAGCTGCGCCGTCGTACGAATATTCCCCGACAGAAAGAATATTCCACGACCAAACGAATATTCCCCGACAACAATGATTATTTTATAACCACTTGGTTATTTTGAAAAAAAAAATTCATATTTCACCCAATACTTTAAACTTTTATCAATTTAACCATTTACTGAATAGTAATTATAAGAAAAATTGAATACTTTTATTTCATAAAATTCGGGGTCTTACAATCTCCCCTCCTTATGAAATTTCGTCCCAAAATTTACGTACCTGGTATTTCAAAGAGTTGAGAATCTTGTTTTCATTCCAGATTTCATCTTCCCTGTCATCATGATTTCTCCATTGCTCATCTCCTGTATTTTAGATATCATTCTAGAATATAGCTTCAAAACAAGGGTTAATTGAACAAATTAACAAATCACATAATATCCGATATTGTGACTGACCAACAAATAAGCTTAGGTAGGACACACTAGCGAAGGATTTACTCATCTTCCCCTCCTAGTTCTATTCCCCGATCTCCACCAGAGATCATATCCCTAAGCTCTGATACCAAATGTAACGCCCCCAAAATAGGTCCATTCCATCCAACCTATTCTGAGTCGCCAAATACATGATACAGAAAACAACTACAACTTTATTACAACAATTGTCGTGCAAAATACAACAACACATATGCTGTGAGTTTGGATACAAATATATACCAAATGTGACATTGGACACCATCATGTATCAGCACCTCACAAAGGTACCTTACATAAAGGTACAGTCAAAAACTGTTTAGAAACTAGAATCTTTGGGAAGTGCTCAAGGAAACCTTCGTACATGGGAGGCCACGCATCTAGGTTATGATAGATATCATATGGCACAGAATTATCCTTGGTTGACCCAATAGACCCCAAAGAAAAACGAGAAGATTACTATCATATTCTTCCCAATGGTGAGTCTTCTCTTGACTTATCATTATCTCCACTGTCTCTAATTGAGAATTATACTTCAAACAAACACCAAGATTATATAGGTAGTGCTCGTATATATACTCAGCAAGTGGATGAGCACATCCCTGTCTTATGATGACACGAGGTTGTATGTCGTTAGACATCTTGTATGATAGTGGCAAACCACCCTTCCAACGTTGGGTTCGCCTCACCCTATTTTCTTCACCAAATATAACTACTAAATGATGACCACCGTTCTATTCCCTTGTTACCCCCCCGCTCGACCCAGCTACACTCTTATTACCTGAAAGGAATTGTGAAGCAAAAGGGTGAGCACAACTAGCTTAGTAAAGAATATCATGACTAAAGATAATTCAATTATCAATAGCCTTCATCAACAATAAATCAGAGATTTAGAACATATGGTAAATGATAAAAAATTTCAACCATAGTTGCAGCGGAACGAGCAATCCATTAGAAGAGTCAAATAGACTATAAAGTCTATTATCTTCTCCATGTTAAAAAATTCACCAACAATATTTTATCCATGTAACATCACTCAACAGTTCCTTTCCACAATCATATGAATAACTCATAATCATAATTGTGACTATAATTTTTCTTCGCACCCAGGACGAAGAATATTTTCATCACCTGTCTTTACCTGAAACATCAAAGATCATGGTTATACCAAATCACAGTTCTGTATATAATCATACTAACAAATCCATCTTTGCACTACGGGCCAAAGATATTCATCAACAAACCATCTTTGCACTACGGGCCAAAGATATTCAACAACAGTTCATCTTTGCACTACAGGCCAAAGATATTCATCAACAGGCCATCTTTGCACTACATGCCAAAGATATTCATCAACAATTCATATTTGCACTACAGGCCAAATATATTCATATCTCAAAGAAATATATAATCATTTCAGAATTTATATAAACAATAATTATAACCATGTTGATCAATTCACCTTTGCACTTAAGCTTAAGATATTCAATTATAAATTCAATGGTCATGATCATACCAGTCACAATTCAACTTTGCACTACAGGCCAAAGAGAACCCTAGTCATGATCATACCATAATCTACCCATCTTTACACTCCAGTGAAAGAGAATTTCAACATCAGGGTTATAAAATGTTATATATGATGATAAAAATAATATGATCAACATATAGTTTTAATCTCAAGAGTAATATTCGTAACTCATGAATAGTAAATCGTGAATAGTAACTCAATGAATAGTAACCCCGACACAAAAGATAGAAATTCCACAATAAAATCCATACCAATATTTCGGTATAATGATATTGAAAGAATAACATTACTTAAATTTATAAACAATTTATTTTAATTGTTTACACTTTACTAATTAATGCATTTAATCATCATAAAATGCTAACTCTTACAATTTCATCATCAATAACCAAAACCCTCATCAAAAATCTGTATATACTCATATAGGATTCTCAAGCCATAAAATCCTATTTTCTAATTTTCTTTCTTCACAAAACATATTTAATTCATTTACTCATAACTAGACTATTTTCATGAAAAACCAAATCAGTTCCAAAAATATTTCTTTTCTGGGATTTAGCATAATATAGTCCCATAGTGAACATATATTTTTCTCAGAATTATTAAAAGTCATTTACTATTTTTCATATAGCCAAAATAGCGAATATTTAGACATTTATCAAAAATTGTACTTTTGTCTAAAAATTCTGAAATTTACAGAGTATACTTCTATCATATACATGTACTCCCAATAAAAATTTCATCAATTTTGGAGTTAACCACAAGGAATTATAAGCTGTTACTTCTAAAATAGTCTTTTCTCATAAAATTCATAACTCTCAATCTATACATCCAAAAATCACCATTTTTGGACACAATCAAGAAAACTCATCAAAATATCATTTCAAATTTTTCCAGAATTTTTGAAGATCAGAAAAATTACGAAACTGAAAATCATAACAACCCTTAAAATCCCTTAATATCCCTTACTATCCCTTACCTCAAAGAGCAGCACTTCAGATTGGATATCGGATATGACGCTGAAGGAAACTCGCACTGATGAATAGCAACTCACCAAGTATCTAAATACTCACAAAATACACTCAATAATCTAGAGAGAGAAAGAGAGAAAGCTTATGTTTCTGGTGTGATTTTCAATTCTAACTTAGCCCTCTATTTATAGGAAAATTTTGGTAGGTTTGACCTGCAACCTGATGGCTTTACCTGCTACTATTCCCACCCACCACATTTGAAATATAATTCAGCACATTTTTTCACCAACCACAAGTGGGGCCCACCAATTCTAGAATTTTTCACCAAAAATGATTTATAACCTGATTTCCGAATCAGCCACCTCTTAAAATTCATAACAAATCATACGTTCATTTTTAACGGTTCAAAATTTGTGGGCATATACTCAACTTATATATGTATAACATATCCCAAAAATTACCACGATCCAACGGTCGGATTAAAAATTATACCCCCGCAAAAATATCTCAAAAACCCTGATTTTTAATACCTCCATTCCGACAAAAATACTGATAAAAACCTCAACATTAACTCCTTCATTTTTAACCACAAAAATATATCCCTCATTTATATCCACATAATATAAATATTTCTTTATCATATGAATCAATAATTAATTATTCACAAATAATATTACAGAATCACATTTATGACAACAGGTCGTTCCAGGAAAGAGGGGGCTTTCCAATAAGAATTTCTCCTTACTGGCGCGCAATTAGATGACCAAACCTCTCCTTAGACAGAACTTTCTAGACATTGACAATAATGTTATCTAATAATATTTATTCAAATAATATGAATTATTGATCTGATAATAGAAAATACTGTGCAGCAACAATTATTGAAACAACAATAATATAAAATATCAACGCAGCAATTATTGAATCAATAAAATAAAATATTGAACAGTAATTACTGTAACAATTATTGAGTAGTGCCTTCTTACGTAAGAATCAATAATTTCAAAAATACTATGCAATACCGTGTGCTACTGTGCAATAACGCGTATTACTGTATTTTAACCACCGGGTATTCCAACAGTGTTAACGGTAACAACTACGACGTTATTTGTAAAAAACTCAAATTTGTCGTTTTCTTCATCCGACAGTTATTCGTTATGGGGCCCACAAATAGCTGCGCGTCGTACGAATATTCCCCGACAGAAAGAATATTCCACGACCAACGAATTTTCCCGACAACAATGATTATTTTATAACCACTTGGTTATTTTGAAAAAAAAAATTCATATTTCACCCAATACTTTAAACTTTTATCAATTTAAACCATTTACTGAATAGTAATTATAAGAAAAATTGAATACTTTTATTTCATAAAATTCGGGTCTTACAATCTCCCCCTCTTATGAAATTTCGTCCCCAAAATTTACGTACCTGGTATTTCAAAGAGTTGAGAATACCTTGCTTTCATTCCAATTTCATCTTCCCTGTCATCATGATTTACCTGCAACCTGATGGCTTTACCTGCTACTATTCCCACCACCACATTTGAAATATAATTCAGCACATTTCTTCACCAACCACAAGTGGGGCCCACCAATTCTAGAATTTTACTCAAAATGATAAACTCAAAATTTAATAATTTCTGAACCAGTCATCTCGTAAAATCATAATAAATCATACGTTCATTTAACGGTCAAAATTTGTGACATATACTCAACTATATATGTATAACATATCCAAAAATTACCACGATCAACGGTCGGATTAAAAATTATAACACCCGCAATATTTCTCAAAAACCCTGATTTTTAATACCTCCATTCCGACAAAATACTGATAAAACCTCAACATTATACTCCTTCATTTTTAACCCACAAAAATATATCCCTCATTATATATCCACATAATATAAATATTTCCTTATCATATAATCAATAATTAATTATCACAAATATATATTACAGAATCACATTTTGACAACCGGCCGTTCCCAGGAAAGAGGGGCTTTCCAATAAGAATTTCTATTCTGGCGCGCAATTAGATGACCAAACCTCTCCTTAGACAGAACTTTCTAGACATTGCCAATAATGCTATCTATAATACTATTCAAATAATATGAATTATTGATCTGATAATGAAAATACTGTGCAGCAACAATTATTGAACAACAATAATACAAAATTTCAAGTAGCAATTATTGAATCAATAAAATAAAATATTAAACAGTAATTACTGTAACATTATTGAGTAGTGCCTTCTTACGTAAGAATCAATAATTTCAAAATACTATGCAATACGTGTGCTACTGTGCAATAACGCGTATTACTGTATTTGAACCACGATATTCCAACAGTGTTAACGGTAACAACTACGCGTTATTTGTAAAACTCAAATTTGTCGTTTTCCTTAACCCGGCAGTTATTCGTTATTGGGGCCCACAAATAGCTGCGCCGTCGTACGAATATTCCCCGACAGAAAGAATATTCCACGACCAAACGAATATTCCCGACAACAATGATTATTTTATAACCACTTGTTATTTTGAACAATTTTTACATTTCACCCATAACTTTAATTTTTTTTATCAATTTAACATTTACTAAATTGTAATTATAAGAAAAATTGAATACTTTTATTTCATAAAATTCGGGGTCTTAAATATCTCCCCCTCCTTATGAAATTTCGTCTCGAAATTTGCGTACCTGGTAATTCAAAGAGTTGAGAATACCTTACTTTCATTTCAGATTTCATCTTCCCTGTCCTCATGATTTCTCCATTGCTCATCTCCTGTATTTCAGATATCATTCTAGAATACTGCTTCAAAACACAGGTTAATTGAACAAATTAACATATCACATATTCCCGATATTATGACTGACCAACAAATAAGCTTAGGCAGGACACACTAGCGAAGGATTTACTCATCTCTCCCCTCCTAGTTTTATTCCCCGATCTCCGCCAGAGTTTATCCCTAAGCTCTGATACCAAATGTAACTCTGGACACCAACTTGTGTCAGCACTTACATTGATACCTATCAGTTTGCCACCGCAGAACGGCGTCTCCTACGGAGAGTCTGGCTTCGGTTGCATCCCCCCATCAACAGGAAGTCACCAGCGAGAGGCCGGGCTTTACTTATAGCAAGATACCAAATGTAACGACCCAAAATAGGTCATTCACCCAAACCCATTCTGAGTCGTCAAATAATGGTACAGAAACAACTACAACTTATTACAACAATTGTCGTGCAAAATACAACAACACATATGTGTGAGTTTGGATACAAATATTTAAAAATGTGACTCATGTTCCAACCGTGGACATCTCCTCAAATAACACCTTACAAAAGGTATAGTCAAAAACTGTTTTAGAAATTAGAATCTTTGGGAAGTGCTCAAGGAAACCTTCGTACATGGGAGGCCACGCGTCTAGGTTATGATAGATATCATATGGCCACATAATTATCCTTGGTTGACCCAATAGACCCCAAAGAAAAATGAGAAGATTACTATCATATTCTTCCCAATGGTGAGTCTTCTCTTGACTTATCATTATCTCCACTGTCTCTAATGAGAATTATACTTCAAACAAATCCAAGATTATATAGGTAGTGCCCATAGATATACTCAGCAAGTGGATGAGCACAAACCTGTCCTATGATGACACGAGGTTGTATGTCATTAGACATCTTGTATGATAGTGACAAAACAACCCTTCCAACGTTAGGTTCGCCTCACCCTATTTTCTTCACCAAATATAACTACTAAATGATGACCACCGTTCTATTTCCTTGTTACCCCCGCTCGACCCAGCTACACTCTTATTACCTGAAAGGAATTGTGAAGCAAAAGGGTGAGCAAACTAGCTCAGTAAAGAATATCATGACTAAAGATAATTAAATTATCAATAGCCTTATCAATAATAAATCAGAGATTTAGAACATATGGTAAATGATAAAAATTTCAACCATAGTTGCAGCGGAACGAGCAATCCATTAGAGAGAGTCAAATAGACTATAAAGTCTATTATCTTCTCCATGTTAAAAATCCACAACAATATTTTATCCATGTAACATCACTCAACAGTTCCTTTCCACAATCATATGAATAACTCATAATCATAATTGTGACTATAAATTTTTCTTCGCACCCAGGACGAAGAATATTTTATCACCTGTCTTTACCTGAAACATCAAAGATCATGGTTATACCAAATCACAGTCCTGTTCATAATCATGCTAATAAATCCATCTTCGCACTACGGCCAAGATATTCATCAATAAACCATCTTTGCACTACGGGCCAAAGATATTCAACAACAGTTCATCTTCGCACTACATGCCAAAGATATTCATCAATAATTCATCTTTGACACTAAGGCCAAGATATTCTACAACATGTCATCTTTGCACTACAGGCCAAAGATATTCATCTACAATTCATCTTTGCACTAAGGCCAAAGATATTCTCAACAGTTCTATTTGCACTACAGGCCAAATATATTCATTATCTCAAAGAAATATATAATCATTTCAGAATTTATAAAACAATAATTATAACCATGTTGATCAATTCACCTTTGCACTTAAGCTTAAGATATTCAATTATAATTCAATGGTCATGATCATACCAGTCACAATTCAACTTTGCACTACAGGGCCAAAGAGAACCCTAGTCATGATCATACCAATAATCTACCCATCTTTACACTCCAGTGAAAGAGAATTTTAACATCAGGGTTATAAAAAATGTTTTATATGATGATAAAATAATATGATCACATATAGTTTTAATCTCAAGAGTAATATTCGTAACTCATGAATAGTAATCTCGACACAAAAGATACAAATTCTACAATAAAATTCATACCAATATTTCGGTATAATGATATTGAAAGAATAACATTACTTAAATTTATAAACAATTTATTTTAATTGTTTACACTTTTAATTAATGCATTTAATCATCATAAAATGCCAACTCTTACAATTTCATCATCAATAACCAAAACCCTCATCAAAAATCTGCATATACCTCATATAGGATTCTCAAGCCATAAAATCCTATTTTCCAATTTTCTTTCTTCACAAAACATATTTAATTCATTTACTCATAACTTGTCCATTTTCATGAAAAATACCAAATCAGTTCCAAAAATATTTTCTTTTCTGGGATTTAGCATAATATAGTCCCATAGTGAACATATATTTTTCTCAGAATTTTTAAAAGTCATTTACTATTTTTCATATGGCCAAAATAGCGAATATTTAGACATTTATCAAAAATTGTACTTTTGTCTAAAAATTCTGAAATTTACAGAGTATACTTCTATCATATACATGTACTCTCAATAAAAATTTTATCAATTTTGGAGTTAACCACAAGGAATTATAAGCGTTACTTTTAAAATAGTTTTTCTCATAAAATTCATAACTCTCAATCTATACATCCCAAAAATCACCATTTTTGGACACAATCAATAAAACTCATCAAAATATCATTTCAAATTTTTCCAGAATTTTTGAAGTTCAGAAAATTACGAAACTGAAAATCATAACAACCCTTAAAATCCCTTACTATCCCTTACTATCCCTTACCTCAAAAGAGCAGTACTTCTGATCGGTATAAGGCTGAAGGAAACTTGCACTGATGAATAGCAACTCACCAAGTATCTAAATACTCACAAAATACACTCAATAATCTAGAGAGAGAAAGAGAGAAAGCTTATGTTTCTGGTGTGATTTTCAATTCTAACTTAGCCCTCTATTTATAGGAAAATTTTGGTAGGTTTGACCTGCAACCTGATGGCTTTACCTGCTACTATTCCCACCCACCACATTTGAAATATAATTCAGCACATTTCTTCACCAACCACAAGTGGGCCCACCAATTCTAGAATTTTAATCAAAATGATAAATCCGAAAATTTAATAATTTCTGAACCAGTCATCTCGTAAAATTCATAATAAATCATACGTTCATTTTTAACGGTTCAAATTTTGTGGACATATACTCAACTTATATATGTATAACATATCCAAAAATTACCACGATCAACGGTCGGATTAAAAATTATAACACCCGCAATATTTCTCAAAAACCTGATTTTTAATACCTCCATTCCGACAAAATACTGATAAAACCTCAACATTAACTCCTTCATTTTTAACCACAAAAATATATCCCTCATTTATATCCACATAATATAAATATTTCCTTATCATATGAATCAATAATTAATTATTCACAAATAATATTACAGAATCACATTTATGACAACCAGGCCGTTCCCAGGAAGAGGGGGCTTTCCAATAAGAATTTTCTCCTTACTGGCGCGCAATTAGATGACCAAACCTCTCCTTAGACAGAACTTTCTAGACATTGCCAATAATGCTATCTAATAATACTATTCAAATAATATGAATTATTGATCTGATAATGGAAAATACTGTGCAGCAACAATTATTGAAACAACAATAATACAAAATTTCAACGTAGCAATTATTGAATCAATAAAATAAAATATTAAACAGTAATTACTGTAACAATTATTGAGTAGTGCCTTCTTACGTAAGAATCAATAATTTCAAAAATACTATGCAAACCGTGTGCTACTGTGCAATAACGCGTATTACTGTATTTTAACCACCGGATATTCCAACAGTGTTAACGGTAACAACTACGCCGTTATTTGTAAAAACTCAAATTTGTCGTTTTCCTTCACCCGGCAGTTATTCGTTATGGGGCCCACAAATAGCTGCGCCGTCGTACGAATATTCCCCGACAGAAAGAATATTCCACGACCAAACGAATTTTCGACAACAATGATTATTTTATAACCCATTGTTTATTTTGAACAATTTTTACATTTCACCCATAACTTTAATTTTTTTTTTATCAATTTAACCATTTACTAATATGTAATTATAAGAAAAATTGAATACTTTTATTTCATAAAATTCGGGGTCTTACAATCTCCCCTCCTTATGAAATTTCGTCCTCGAAATTTGCGTACCTGGTAATTCAAAGAGTTGAGAATACCTTACTTTCATTTCAGATTTCATCTTCCCTGTCCTCATGATTTCTCCATTGCTCATCTCCTGTATTTCAGATATCATTCTAGAATACTGCTTCAAAACACAGGTTAATTGAACAAATTAACATAATCACATAATATCCCGATATTATGACTGACCAACAAATAAGCTTAGGCAGGACACAACTAGCGAAGGATTTACTCATCTCTCCCCTCCTAGTTTTTTTCCCGATCTCCGCCAGAGATCATATCCCTAAGCTCTGATACCAAATGTAACTCTGGACACCAAACTTGTGTCAGCACCTCCTTACATTGATACCTATCAGTTTTGCCACCGCAGAACGGCGTCCCTACGGGAGAGTTTTCTGGCTTCGGTGCATCCCCCACACATAACAGGAGTCACCAGCGAGAGGCTCGGGGCTCTTTACTTATAGCTCTGATACCAAATGTAACGACCCCAAAATAGGTCCATTCCACCCAACCCATTCTGAGTCGTCAAAATACATGGTACAAAAATAACTACAACTTTATTACAACAATTGTCGTGCAAAATACAACAACACATATGCTGTGAGTTTGGATACAAATATATACCAAATGTGACTCATGTTCCAACCGTGGACATCTCCTCACAATAACACCTTACATAAAGGTATAGTCAAAAACTGTTTTAGAAATTAGAATCTTTGGGAAGTGCTCAAGGAAACCTTCGTACATGGGAGGCCACGCGTCTAGGTTATGATAGATATCATATGGCCACATAATTATCCTTGGTTGACCCAATAGACCCCAAAGAAAAATGAGAAGATTACTATCATATTCTTCCCAATGGTGAGTCTTCTCTTGACTTATCATTATCTCCACTGTCTCTAATTGAGAATTATACTTCAAACAAACTCCAAGATTATATAGGTAGTGCCCATAGATATACTCAGCAAGTGGATGAGCACAACCCTGTCCTATGATGACACGAGGTTGTATGTCATTAGACATCTTGTATATATAGTGACAAAACACCCTTCCAACGTTAGGTTCGCCTCACCCTATTTTCTTCACCAAATATAACTACTAAATGATGACCACCGTTCTATTTCCTTGTTACCCCCGCTCGACCCAGCTACACTCTTATTACCTGAAAGGAATTGTGAAGCAAAAGGGTGAGCACAACTAGCTCAGTAAAGAATATCATGACTAAAGATAATTAAATTATCAATAGCCTTCATCAATAATAAATCAGAGATTTAGAACATATGGTAAATGATAAAAATTTCAACCATAGTTGCAGCGGAACGAGCAATCCATTAGAAGAGTCAATAGACTTATAAAGTCTATTATCTTCTCCATGTTAAAAATCCACCAACAATATTTTATCCATGTAACATCACTCAACAGTTCCTTTCCACAATCATATGAATAACTCATAATCATAATTGTGACTATAAATTTTTCTTCGCACCCAGGACGAAGAATATTTTCATCACCTGTCTTTACCTGAAACATCAAAGATCATGGTTATACCAAATCACAGTTCCTGTTCATAATCATGCTAATAAATCCATCTTCGCACTACGGCAAAGATATTCATCAATAAACCATCTTTGCACTACGGGCCAAAGATATTCAACAACAGTTCATCTTCGCACTACATGCCAAAGATATTCATCAATAATTCATCTTTGCACTACAGGCAAAGATATTCTACAACATGTCATCTTTGCACTACAGGCCAAAGATATTCATCTACAATTCATCTTTGCACTACAGGCCAAAAATATTCATCAACAGTTTATATTTTGCACTACAGGCCAAATATATTCATATCTCAAAGAAAATATATAATCATTTCAGAATTTATATAAACAATAATTATAACCATGTTGATCAATTCACCTTTGCACTTAAGCTTAAGATATTCAATTATAAATTCAATGGTCATGATCATACCAGTCACAATTCAACTTTGCACTACAGGCCAAAGAGAACCCTAGTCATGATCATACCAATAATCTACCCATCTTTACACTCCAGTGAAAGAGAATTTTAACATCAGGGTTATAAAAATGTTATATATGATGATAAAAATAATATGATCAACATATTATTTTTAATCTCAAGAGTAATATTCGTAACTCATGAATAGTAATCCCGACACAAAAGATACAAATTCTACAATAAAATTCATACAATAATTTCGGTATAATGATATTGAAAGAATAACATTACTTAAATTATAAACAATTTATTTTAATTGTTTAACTTTACTAATTAATGCATTTAATCATCATAAAATGCCAACTCTTACAATTTCATCATCAATAACCAAAACCCTCATCAAAAATCTGCATATACCTCATATAGGATTTCTCAAGCCATAAAATCCTATTTTCCAATTTTCTTTCTTCACAAAACATATTTAATTCATTTACTCATAACTTGTCCATTTTCATGAAAAATACCAAATCAGTTCCAAAAATATTTCTTTTCTGGGATTTAGCATAATATAGTCCCATAGTGAACATATATTTTTCTCAGAATTTTTAAAAAGTCATTTACTATTTTTCATATGGCCAAAATAGCCGAATATTTAGACATTATCAAAAATTGTACTTTTGTCTAAAAATTCTGAAATTTACAGAGTATACTTCTATCATATACATGTACTCTCAATAAAAATTTCATCAATTTTGGAGTTAACCACAAGGAATTATAAGCGGTTACTTTTAAAATAGTCTTTTCTCATAAAATTCATAACTCTCAATCTATACATCCAAAAATCACCATTTTTGGACACAATCAAGAAAACTCATCAAAATATCATTTCAAATTTTTCCAGAATTTTTGAAGTTCAGAAAAAATTACGAAACTGAAAATCATAACAACCCTTAAAATCCCTTACTATCCTTACTATCCCTTACCTCAAAAGAGCAGTACTTCTGATCGGTATAAGGCTGAAGGAAACTTGCACTGATGAATAGCAACTCACCAAGTATCTAAATACTCACAAAATACACTCAATAATCTAGAGAGAGAAAGAGAGAAAGCTTATGTTTCTGTGTGTGATTTTCAATTCTAACTTAGCCCTCTATTTATGAAAAATTTTGGTAGGTTTGACCTGCAACCTGATGGCTTTACCTGCTACTATTCCACCCACCACATTTGAAATATAATTGCACATTTCTTCACCAACCAGAAGTGGGGCCCACCAATTCTAGAATTTTACATCAAAATGATAAACTCCGAAAATTTAACAATTTCTGAACCAGTCATCTCGTAAAATTCTTAATAAATCATACGTTCATTTTTAACGGTTCAAAATTTGTGGACATATACTCAACTTATATAGTATAAACATATCCAAAAATTACCACGATCCAACGGTCGGATTAAAAATTATTAACACCGCAATATTTCTCAAAAACCCTGATTTTTAATACCTCCATTCCGACAAAATACTGATAAAACCTCAACATTAACTCCTTCATTTTTAACCACAAAAATATATCCTCATTTATATCCACATAATATAAATATTTCCTTATCATATGAATCAATAATTAATTATTCACAAATAATATTACAGAATCACATTTATGACAACCAGGCCGTTCCCAGGAAAGAGGGGGCTTTCCAATAAGAATTTCTCCTTACTGGCGCGCAATTAGATGACCAAAACCTCTCCTTAGACAGAACTTTCTAGACATTGCCAATAATGCTATCTAATAATACTATTCAAATAATATGAATTATTGATCTGATAATGGAAAATACTGTGCAGCAACAAATTATTGAACAACAATAATACAAAATTTCAAGTAGCAATTATTGAATCAATAAAATAAAATATTAAACAGTAATTACTGTAACAATTATTGAGTAGTGCCTTCTTACGTAAGAATCAATAATTTCAAAAATACTATGCAATACCGTGTGCTACTGTGCAATAACGCGTATTACTGTATTTTAACCACCGGATATTCCAACAGTGTTAACGGTAACAACTACGCCGTTATTTGTAAAAACTCAAATTTGTCGTTTTCCTTCACCCGGCAGTTATTCGTTATGGGGCCCACAAATAGCTGCGCCGTCGTACGAATTTTCCCGACAGAAAGAATATTCCACGACCAAACGAATATTCCCCGACAACAATGATTATTTTATAACCACTTGTTTATTTTGAACAATTTTTACATTTCACCCATAACTTTAATTTTTTTTTTTATCAATTTAACCATTTACTAAATTGTAATTATAAGAAAAATTGAATACTTTTATTTCATAAAATTCGGGGTCTTACAGATGACCACCGTTCTATTCCCTTGTTACTCCCGCTCGACCCAGCTACACTCTTATTACCTTAAAAGAATTGTGAAGCAAAAAGGTGAGCACAACTAGCTCAGTAAAGAATATCATGACTAAAGATAAATTCAATTATCAATAGCCTTCATCAACAATAAATCAGAGATTTAGAACATATGGTAAATGATAAAAATTTCAACCATAGTTGCAGCGGAACGAGCAATCCATTAGAAGAGTCAAATAGACTATAAAGTCTATTATCTTCTCCATGTTAAAATCCACCAACAATATTTATTCCATGTAACATCACTCAACAGTTCCTTTCCACAATCATATGAATAACTCATAATCATAATTGTGACTATAAATTTTTCTTCGCACCCAGGACGAAGAATATTTTCATCACCTGTCTTTACCTGAAACATCAAAGATCATGGTTATACCAAATCACAGTTCCTGTTTATAATCATACTAACAAATCCATCTTTGCACTACGGGCCAAAGATATTCATCAACAAACCATCTTTGCACTACGGGCCAAAGATATTCAACAACAGTTCATCTTTGCACTACATGCCAAAGATATTCATCAACAGGCCATCTTTGCACTACATGCCAAAGATATTCATCAACAATTCATATTTGCACTACAGGCCAAATATATTCATATCTCAAAAAAATATATATAATCATTTCAGAATTTATATAAACAATAATTATAACCATGTTGATCAATTCACCTTTGCACTTAAGCTTAAGATATTCAATTATAAATTCAATGGTCATGATCATACCAGTCACAATTCAACTTTGCACTACAGGCCAAAGAGAACCCTAGTCATGATCATACCAATAATCTACCCATCTTTACACTCCAGTGAAAGAGAATTTCAACATCAAGGTTATAAAAATGTTATATATGATGATAAAAATAATATGATCAACATATAGTTTTAATCTCAAGAGTAATATTCGTAACTCATGAATAGTAAATCGTGATAGTAACTCATGAATAGTAATCCCGACACAAAAGATAGAAATTCCACAATAAAATCCATACCAATATTTCGGGTATAATGATATTGAAAGAATAACATTACTTAAATTTATAAACAATTTATTTTAATTGTTTACACTTTACTAATTAATGCATTTAATCATCATAAAATGCCAACTCTTACAATTTCATCATCAATAACCAAAACCCTCTCAAAAATCTGCATATACCTCATATAGGATTCTCAAGCCATAAAATCCTATTTTCCAATTTCTTTTTTCACAAAACATATTTAATTCATTTACTCATAACTAGACTATTTTCATGAAAAATACCAAATCAGTTCCAAAAATATTTCTTTTCTGGGATTTAGCATAATATAGTCCCATAGTGAACATATATTTTTCTCGAATTTTTAAAAGTCATTTACTATTTTTCATATGGCCAAAATAGCCGAATATTTAGACATTTATCAAAAATTGTACTTTTGTCTAAAAATTCTGAAATTTACAGAGTATACTTCTATCATATACATGTACTCCTAATAAAAATTTCATCAATTTTGGAGTTAACCACAAGGAATTATAAGCTGTTACTTTCTAAAATAGTCTTTTCTCATAAAATTCATAACACTCAATCTATACATCCAAAAATCACCATTTTTGGACACAATCAAGAAAACTCATCAAAATATCATTTCAAATTTTTCCAGAATTTTTGAAGATCAGAAAAATTACGAAACTGAAAATCATAACAACCCTTAAAATCCCTTAATATCCCTTACTATCCCTTACCTCAAGAGCAGCACTTCAGATTGGATATCGGATATGACGCTGAAGGAAACTCGCACTGATGAATAGCAACTCACCAAGTATCTAAATACTCACAAAATACACTCAATAATCTAGAGAGAGAAAGAGAGAAAGCTTATGTTTCTGGTGTGATTTTCAATTCTAACTTAGCCCTCTATTTATAGGAAAATTTTGGTAGGTTTGACCTGCAACCTGATGGCTTTACCTGCTACTATTCCCACCCACCACATTTAAAATATAATTCAGCACATTTTTTCACCAACCACAAGTGGGGCCCACCAATTCTAGAATTTTCCACCAAAAATGATTTATAACCTGATTTCAGAATCAGCCA
The DNA here is from genome assembly GCA_016801055.1 of Panax notoginseng. Taxonomy (NCBI): domain Eukaryota; kingdom Viridiplantae; phylum Streptophyta; class Magnoliopsida; order Apiales; family Araliaceae; genus Panax; species Panax notoginseng. The sequence continues at coordinate 203,074,255 of CM029016.1, forward strand.
CCTCTTAAATTCATAACAAATTTACGTTCATTTTTAACGGTTCAAAATTTGTGGGCATATACTCAACTTATATATGTATAATATCCAAAAATTACCACGATCCAACGGTCGGATTAAAAATTATAACCCCCGCAAAATATCTCAAAAACCCTGATTTTTAATACCTCCATTCCGACAAAATACTGATAAAAACCTCAACATTAACTCCTTCATTTTTAACCACAAAAATATATCCCTCATTTATATCCACATAATATAAATATTTTCTTATCATATGAATCAATAATTAATTATTCACAAATAATATTACAGAATCATTTATGACAACCAGGTCGTTCCCAGGAAAGAGGGGGCTTTCCAAAAAGAATTTCTCCTTTTGGCGCGCAATTAGATGACCAAACCTCTCCTTAGACAGAACTTTCTAGACATTGACAATAATGTTATCTAATAATATTATTCAAATAATATGAATTATTGATCTGATAATAGAAAATACTGTGCAGCAACAATTATTGAAACAACAATAATATAAAATATCAACGCAGCAATTATTGAATCAATAAAATAAAATATTGAACAGTAATTACTGTAACAATTATTGAGTAGTGCCTTCTTACGTAAGAATCAATAATTTCAAAAATACTATGCATTACCGTGTGCTACTGTGCAATAACGCGTATTACAGTATTTTAACCACGGGTATTCCAACAGTGTTACGGTAACAACTACACGTTATTTGTAAAAAATCAAATTTGTCGTTTTCTTCATCCGACAGTTATTCGTTATGGGGCCCACAAATAGCTGCGCCGTCGTACTACGAATATTCCCCGACAGAAAGAATATTCCACGACCAAACGAATATTCCCCGACAACAATGATTATTTTATAACCACTTGCTTATTTTGAAAAAAAAAATTCATATTTCACCCAATACTTTAAACTTTTATCAATTTAACCATTTACTGAATAGTAATTATAAGAAAAATTGAATACTTTTATTTCATAAAATTCGGGGGGTCTTACAATCTCCCCTCCTTATGAAATTTCGTCCCCGAAATTTACGTACCTGGTATTTCAAAGAGTTGAGAATGCCTTGCTTTCATTTCAGATTTCATCTTCCCTGTCATCATGATTTCTCCATTGCTCATTCTGTGTATTTTAGATATCATTCTAGAATATAGCTTCAAAACAAGGGTTAATTGAAACAATTAACAAATCACATAATATCATGATATTGTGACTGACCAACAAATAAGCTTAGGTAGGACACACTAGCGAAGGATTTACTCATCTCTCCCCCTCCTAGTTCTATTCCCGATCTCCACCAGAGATCATATCCCTAAGCTCTGATACCAAATGTAACGCCCCCAAAATAGGTCCATTCCATCCAACTATATTCTGAGTCGCCAAATACATGGTACAGAAAACAACTACAACTTTATTACAACAATTGTCGTGTAAAATACAACAACACATATGCTGTGAGTTTGGATACAAATATATACCAAATGTGACATTGGACACCATCATGTATCAGCACCTCACAAAGGTACCTTACATAAAGGTACAGTCAAAAACTGTTTTAGAAACTAGAATCTTTGGGAAGTGCTCAAGGAAACCTTCGTACATGGGAGGTCACGCATCTAGGTTATGATAGATATCATATGGCCACAGAATTATCCTTGGTTGACCCAATAGACCCCAAAGAAAAACGAGAAGATTACTATCATATTCTTCCCAATGGTGAGTCTTCTCTTGACTTATTATTATCTCCACTGTCTCTAATTGAGAATTATACTTCAAACAAACACCAAGATTATATAGGTAGTGCTCGTATATATACTCAGCAAGTGGATGAGCACATCCCTGTCTTATGATGACACGAGGTTGTATGTCGTTAGACATCTTGTATGATAGTGGCAAACCACCCCTTCCAACGTTGTGTTCGCCTCACCCTATTTTCTTCACCAAATATAACTACTAAATGATGACCACCGTTCTATTCCTTGTTTACCCCCGCTCGACCCAGCTACACTCTTATTACCTGAAAGGAATTGTGAAGCAAAAGGTGAGCACAACTAGCTCAGTAAAGAATATCATGACTAAAGATAATTCAATTATCAATAGCCTTCATCAACAATAAATCAGAGATTTAGAACATATGGTAAATGATAAAATTTCAACCATAGTTGCAGCGGAACGAGCAATCCATTAGAAGAGTCAAATAGACTATAAAGTCTATTATCTTCTCCATGTTAAAAATCCACCAACAATATTTATCCATGTAACATCACTCAACAGTTCCTTTCCACAATCATATGAATAACTCATAATCATAATTGTGACTATAAATTTTCTCTTCGCACCCAGGAGAAGAATATTTTCATCACCTGTCTTTACCTGAAACATCAAAGATCATGGTTATAACCAAATCACAGTTCCTGTTTATAATCATACTAACAAATCCATCTTTGCACTCTACGGGCCAAAGATATTCATCAACAAACCATCTTTGCACTACGGGCCAAAGATATTCAACAACAGTTCATCTTTGCACTACATGGCCAAAGATATTCATCAACAGGCCATCTTTGCACTACATGTCAAAGATATTCATCAACAATTCATATTTGCACTACAGAATATATTCATATCTCAAAGAAATATATAATCATTTCAGAATTTATATAAACAATAATTATAACCATGTTGATCAATTCACCTTTGCACTTAAGCTTAAGATATTCAATTATAAAATTCAATGGTCATGATCATACCAGTCACAATTCAACTTTGCACTACAGGCCAAAGAGAACCCTAGTCATGATCATACCAATAATCTACCCCCTCTTTACACTCCAGTGAAGAGAATTTCAACATCAGGTTTATAAAAATGTTATATATGAGATATAAAAATAATATGATCAACATATAGTTTTAATCTCAAGAGTAATATTCGTAACTCATGAATAGTAAATCGTGAATAGTAACTCATGAATAGTAACCCCGACACAAAAGATAGAAATTCCACAATTAAAATCCATACCATATTTCGGTATAATGATATTGAAAGAATAACATTACTTAATTTTATAAACAATTTATTTTAATTGTTTACACTTTACTAATTAATGCATTTAATCATCATAAAATGCCAACTCTTACAATTTCATCATCAATAACCAAAACCCTCATCAAAAAATCTGCATATACCTCATATAGGATTCTCAAGCCATAAAATCCTATTTTCCAATTTTCTTTCTTCACAAAACATATTTAATTCATTTACTCATAACTAGACTATTTTCATAAAAATACCAAATCAGTTCCAAAAATATTTCTTTTCTGAGATTTTAGCATAATATAGTCCCATAGTGAACATATATTTTTCTCAGAATTTTTAAAAGTCATTTACTATTTTTCATATGGCCAAAATAGCCGAATATTTAGACATTTATCAAAAATTATACTTTTGTCTAAAAATTCTGAAATTTACAGAGTATACTTCTATCATATACATGTACTCCCAATAAAAATTTCATCAATTTTGGAGTTAACCACAAGGAATTATAAGCTGTTACTTCTAAAAATAGTCTTTTCTCATAAAAATTTCATAACTCTCAATCTATACATCCAAAATCACCATTTTTGGACACAATCAAGAAAACTCATCAAAATATCATTTCAAATTTTTCCAGAATTTTTGAAGATCAGAAAAATTACGAAACTGAAAATCATAAAACCTTAAAATCCCTTAATATCCCTTAATATCCCCTTACTATTCCCTTACCTCAAAGAGCAGCACTTCAGATTGGATATCGGATATGACGCTGAAGGAAACTCGCACTGATGAATAGCAACTCACCAAGTATCTAAATACTCACAAAAATAAACTCAATAATTTAGAGAGAGAAAGAGGAGAAAGCTTATGTTTCTGGTGTGATTTTCATTCTAACTTAGCCCTCTATTTATAGGAAAATTTTTGGTAGGTTTGACCTGCAACCTGATGCTTTACCTGCTACTATTCCCACCCACCACATTTGAAATTAATTCAGCACATTTTCACCAACCACAAGTGGGGCCCACCAATTTAGAATTTTCTACCAAAAATGATTTATAACCTGATTTCCGAATCAGCCACCTCTTAAAATTCATAACAAATCATACGTTCATTTTTAACGGTTCAAAATTTGTGGGCATATACTCAACTTATATATGTATAACATATCCAAAAATTACCACGATCCAACGGTCGGAATTAAAATTATAACCCCGCAAAATATCTCAAAAACCCTGATTTTTAATACCTCCATTCCGACAAAAATACTGATAAAAACCTCAACATTAACTCCTTCATTTTTAACCACAAAAATATATCCCTCATTTATATCCACATAATATAAATATTTCCTTATCATATGAATCAATAATTAATTATTCACAAATAATATTACAGAATCACATTTATGTTAACCAGGTCGTTCCCAGGAAAGAGGGGGCTTTTCAATAAGATTTCTCCTTACTGGCGCGCAATTAGATGACCAAACCTCTCCTTAGACAGAACTTTCTAGACATTGACAATATTGTTATCTAATAATATTATTCAAATAATATGAATTATTGATATGAATTAGAAAATACTGTGCAGCAACAATTACTGAAAAAACATAAATATAAAATATCAACGCAGCATTATTGAATCAATAAATAAAAATATTGAACAGTAAATTACTGGTAACAATTATTGAGTAGTGCCTTCTTACGTAAGAATCAATAATTTCAAAAATACTATGCAATACCGTGTGCTACTGTGCAATAACGCGTATTACTGTATTTTAACCACCGGGTATTCCAACAGTGTTAACGGTAACAACTACGCCGTTATTTGTAAAAACTCAAATTTGTCGTTTTCTTCATCCGACAATTATTCGTTATGGGGCCCACAAATAGCTGCGCCGTCGTACGAATATCCCCGACAGAAAGAATATTCCACGACCAAACGAATATTCCCCGACAACAATGATTATTTTATAACCACTTGCTTATTTTGAAAAAAAAAAAATTCATATTTCACCCAATCTTTAAACTTTTATCAATTTAACCATTTACTGAATAGTAATTATAAGAAAAATTGAATACTTTATTTCATAAAATTCGGGGTCTTACAACAAGAACTTTGATGAACAATACCAAAAAACGAGAAAGTAAAAGTCTGACTTTCTTTCCACATAATATTTTTGTACCATTATCAGATCTCAATGTTTTAATTGTTGTACCAAAATGATTTTGAGTATACAAATAAAATCTTGAAGAGTAGAGCAAACATGTTATTGGTAGTCAAAAGAAAAGTCCAAGTTGCTCTAGAATAATCTTCAACGAGTGTAAGTAAATAATTGCATCCAGTAACAGTAGTTAGCCTATAAGGCCCCATACATCACAATTCACAAGTTCAAATGGACTACCAACTCTAGAATTGCTAACAGGAATGGAACTTTTGTTTGTTTGGCTAAAGGACATATCAAACACGGAGTGTTACAATTGTTAGACAAATTGTCTGATACAATAGGTATTTTGCCTAGAATTTATATGAAGTGTGACCTAATCGTTGATGCCAAAGGGAATTATCAGTAGTACCAACAACAGTACAAATAGACTTACTTTTATTAGAAGGGATGTTTAGGTAATATAAGCCACCCTTGCACTCACCAGTTGTAAGTATGCTCATCTGGGTATGGGTCCTGAAACTCACAACCATGTATAGAAAATTTGACACAATAATTAGTATCATGTCTGAGCTTGTTGATAGACAAAAGATTATTACTGGAAAGTAGGAATGCATAGACATTGTGTAAAGATAGCTTAGGATTAATCCAGACTGAACCAGATTTTGTAACTGAGATACTTGATCCAGTAGGAAGCATCACTTGAATAGGTGCAATAAGCATGATGGAGGTAAAAAGAGTAATATCACAACACATATGATCTGTTGCTCCACTGTCAATGATCCACTGAATACCAGGTTTAACTGAATGAGTAATGTAATGAAAGAACAATACCTGCCAGATGATCATCAGGTATAGAAAAATCATTGAATTTTCCTTTGTCATGTGCTCAGTATATGATCAAACTTTGCTTCAAGCTACTCAAATCTGCATAATCCTCAGAAGGACTTTGAGTTTCATTTAATTCATTCCATACAGACATTACTACAAACAGTAAATAGATAACGCGTTAAAAAACGTTGTAGAAGGTCTTACAGAAACGTCGTGGTTAAGGGTGACGTGAATTTTTTTTTTATAAAATATTATTTTATTAAATTTTCTGCTTTGGCGTTCTAAGTATTTTCCTATAAATAGTGTGCTTAGGTTAGAATTGAAAATCACACCAGAATCAGAAGTTTTTTTCTCTATAATATCGAGGCTATTTTTACGAGTATTTAGATACTTTGAGAGAGTTGATAAGCAGTGCAAGTTTTCCTTCAATATTATATCCGATATTTCAGTCAGAAGTACTTATCTTTTGAGGTAAGGGATGTTATTTTTTTTTCATAAATGATGTTATTTGTTTTAATATCATTATACCGAAATATTGACATGAATTTTATTGTGAAATTTTACCTTTTCGTGTCGAGGTTACTATTCACGTATACGACACTATTCACATATACGACACTATTCACAAAAATTAAATTTTTTTTATTTGTTCAAGTTGTCTATTATGGTTACTATATTTGATTGTATCTATGTTTTGATCTTCATTCTTGAATTTTACTCCACAATTATTTATTAAGGAGTATTTTAAAACTTGGATAAACTAAAGTACGAATCCCTAATCTTTGTCCTTTTATCTCACTGGATTCGTTTTTTTTAAATATTTTTCATCATCCTCAATCCTAAATAATGATATAAACTGATATCTTTGACCTGTAGTGCAAAGATGAATGATTACCTGATGAATATCTTTGGCCCGTACTGCAAAGATGGACATGTGTTGAGATGAACATGACCAAACTGGTGATACAATGAATATCTTTGGCCCGTAGTGCAAAGATGAATATTTGATTCTAGATGTATATTGATTGATGTTATATGGATAAAATATTGATGATGGACTTTTAAATCATAGAAGATAGTAGACTTCATTCTCTACTTAACTCTTCTAATGGAATTGTTATTTCCGCTGCGAATATTATTCTAAAATTGTTTGTCCATTATATTTTATCTGATTTATGAAGTCTAACGATAATTTGTTTTTCATTATCTTAGTCATAATATTCTTTACTTGGCTAATTGAGCTCATACTTTTCCTTTTTGTTCTATTTTTCTTCTCAGAAGGCGAGAATATAGCGGGAACTAGTCGGGGTGTAGAGTGATAGTTCAAGACAGTTGTTCTAGCAGTCCTCACTATTTTGTAAAAATAGTGTATTAATAATTGTAATGAGAACTTTATTTTAGTTTGAATATTGTCTAGAAGACAATATTTAATTAAAACTCACAGCTTATGTGTTGTCGTATTTTGCACGACAATTGTAATAATGAAGTTGTAGTTTTTTTCTGTACCATGTGTTTGGCGGGGGATCAGAATGAGTTATGTGGACCTATTTTGAGGGCGTTATAAATTCCCTCTCTAATTTATATCAAATCACTTGACTTCAATAAACATATTTTTAATATTTTAAATTATTCATTATTAATATTATAACTCACAATATTAACAACCAGATCATTCCAAGAAAGAGGGGGGCTTTCCGATAAGAACTTCTCCTTATTGGCGCGCAATTAGATGACCTAACCACTTTCCTCGACAGAACTTTTTAGACATTGTCAATAATGCAAATAATAATATAAATAATTGTGTCGTCTCATTATTGATTTAATAATATAAAAATATGTGCAGATGATACTGTGACACTAATTGAATCAATAATATGAGATATTATACAACAACTATTGTGTCAATTATTGAAAAAAACTGAGAGTGACTTCTTAAGTAAGCATCAATAATCAAAGATAATGTACAATACCGTGTGCTACTGTGCAATCACACGTATTACTGTACTTTTATCACCGGGTATTTCAACAGTTAACGGTTAAAATTTTGCCGTATATTTTTATAAAAAATAGTTATTTCTGTCGCTTTCTATATCCGACAGTAATTCCGTTGTGGGTCACCAATGATTGTGCCGTCGTACGGTATTCCCAGATAAAACGAATATTTTCCGACCAAACGAATATTTTATGACAACTTGTTTACTTTGTAAAATTTATAAATATTACCCACAACTATAACATTATATCAAATCCACACATTATTATTCAAAATAACATTTAGAGAAAATTAAATCTTTATTCATAAAAGTTAGGATTTTACAGTTTGACTTGACTAATTAATGTTTAAGATTTATTAACTAAGATTTAGGGTTTATTAACCAGAGTTTAGTGATGACAATGATAATGAATTTATTATGTAAACTCAAAAGATAGTGCTATTTTTATATTATCACTAACAAATATGTAACTCTTTTTGTGAAAACCCCAGATTTATGAATAAATATTTAATTTTTTCTCGAAATAATTTTTTTTTATATTATTGTGTGGATTTGATATAATAGTTATGGGTAGTATTTATAAATTTTGTAAAGTATGCAAGTTGTCATATTATATTCGATTGGTCGGAGAATATTCTTTTTGTCGGGGAATATCCGTATGACGGTAAATTATTGGTGGACCCCACAACGGAATTATTGTCGGATTGAGAAAACGACAAAAATACTTTATGAAAATAACGGCGGAAGTTTTACCGTTGAAACTGTTGAAAACACCCGGTGTTAAAGTACAATAATACGCGCGTGGTTGACAGTAGCACACGGTATTAATTATTGATGCTTACGGGAGAAGTCACTCAGTTTTGCTTATTTTATAAACACCCATTTTTTAAAATAGTCGGTAGAAGATTAACAACATATATATATATTATATATTATATATATATATATATATATTATAAGTGTGTGAGTGTGACGTGTGCATATTGGAAACTGAAAAGGCTGGAATTCATGTTTAAGAAGAAGAAGAAAAAAAAAGGACGGAGTGCATTATAAGTAATATATATATGATATAATGACTTTTGTTGAAAAAAAGTGGTCAGGAAGGAAGATTACTATGCTATATTTTAAGTGTTGATTGGGTGGGTGGTAGAAAATTTGGACGAAAGAGATATCTTTCATTATTTATATATGTTATATATTGATATAATGGCCATCTTCCTTGTTGCTCACAGACTAATGTTATATGAAAACAAAGTTGATGGGATTATCTGTTCCTCAAAGTCGTATATGGCAGGCAAAATTATATATATATATATATATTATATTATTTATATATTATATTTAAAAAGATTTTGTTTTATTAGAATATTTTATTAATCGATCTGGACTGTCCGTTTTAAAAGTAAAATGATCTGGACTGTTCATAAGTTAGTTACTATGCAGTCCATTTTCCTATAAATAGAAAGCTCATTCCTTCATTATTTTCATACGAATTCACTGAAACTCTAGAGAGAGAATTTATAGAGAAGCTATAGAAAAGTATTCTGCTCCTTTCCTACTCTTATATTTCAGTTCTTCTCTTTAAAACGGTAAGGGTTGTTATTCTTTCTTACATGAAGAGAACTATTGTTATTCCATTTCTTATTATTCTGTTAGAATAACCTGTATACGCGGTCTACCCTATACTTGTGACATTCTTCTATTATTCTGTTGGAACATCCTGTCTGTGTGTTTTACACCGGCCTGGTTCCGTCTTGTTATTATTTGTTGGAACATCCTGTCTGTGTGTTTTACACCGGACCTGGTTCCATTATTTATATTCTGTCGGAATATCCTGTCTGTGTGTTTTAACCGGACCTGGTTCCATTATTTATTATTTTGTCGGAATTATCCTGTCTGTGCGTTTACGCCCGGACCTGGTTCCATTATTTATTATTTGTCAGAATATTCTGTCTGTGCGTTTACGCGGACCTGGTTTCATTATTTATTATTCTGTTGGAATAACCTGTCTGTGCGGTCTATCGCATGCATGGTGATTTCTTTGTTATTTCCATTCTTTATTGTACTCAGTTGGTTAAGTTTTGACTTCTATACTCCATGAAATTTGTGGAATATCCTTGATAATTGCGTTTCATCAGTATCTTTTTTTCATGAAAATATTCTTCTGAAGTATTTTTGAATTTTACTCCACAAAGCAGTATCATGTTGGACAATTTGGACGTTGTTAATTCTTGATAAAATTAATTCTTGAATTGTTTTATTGTAATTCTTATATCTGTCATCATTCTCATGTTTATAAAATGTTGAAAGTCATCTGTGGCCTGTAGTGCATAGATGGACTTGGTATGATTATGACCAGGGATTATTCGGTATTAATCATGACCGGAATATTACAAATGATGTGGTAAAGTCCTCATTGGCCCGTAGTGCATTGATGGACAGTTGTTGCATGATCATGACCATTAATGAATACGAATATCCTTGGCCGTAGTGCAGGGTGTGATTCGATGATTTGGATTGTTTTATTACGCTGATGTTCAGCGATAGCAGTGTTGAAAAACTTTGAAATCATAAAAGATAGTAGAGTTTATTTTCTACTTGACTCTTTTAATGGATTGCTTGTTCCGCTGCGTTAAACTTGATGTCTATTATACTTTATCAGTTTAAATTGTTGAAGGCTAATGATAATTTATTCTGCATTATCTTAGTCATAATATTTCTTACTGGGCTAGTTGAGTCACCCTTTCTTTCACTGTTCTCTTCAGGAAATGAGAACGTAGCTGGGGCAAGTAGGGGAAACGGGAAAGGAAACGCAGTGATGGTTCGAATGATAGTATTAGTTAGTTAGTAGTCCTCACTATTCTATGTATTAGTGTGTAATAAATGTAATGAGGACTCCTTTTGAGTATGAATACTCTCTAGAAGATAATATTTGTATTCAAACTCACAGTTTATGTTTTGTCGTATTGTACACGACAGCTGTATTAGTAAGTTGTAATTTGTATTCTGTACTTTGCATCTGACGAACCAAGATGGGTGATGTATACCTAATTTTGGGGGCGTCACAGTTGGTATCAGAGCTTAGGGATATGATCCCTGGCTAGGATGTGAGAATAGAACTAAGCGGGGGAGAAGGACGGGGAATTCCTTCGCTAGTATGACCTACCTAAGTTTATTTGGTATTTAATTGGTCGGTCAAAGTATATGGATAATATGTTATATGTTAATTAACCCTTGTTTTGTTGCAGTATTTGCAAATGGCATCCGAAAATGTGAGATAAACAATGAAGCACATGAGACCATTGAAACACCAACGATCAATGTCAGGGTAATGTGCAACCAGAGGACAATAATCCTCATGAAAATAATAACAGATGAAATGGTGAATGATGGGATGGTCAGAGACTTTATGCAATTCATGCAACAACAAAATAACTCTCGGACGGTCACCCGCTAAGCAGTTCAAGGAGCAATTCATGCAACAACGGGCGAGAGCGCGCTCCTATCCAAAATGAAGGAGGAAACAATGACAACCCACGATTGGGTCACGCTAAGCAATTCAAGGAGCTAGGGCCACCAGAGTTTTTGGGAAAAGCCAGAAAACTTAAGGCGGAGACGTGGTTAAAGCAGATCACCAAGATATTTGATATATCTTGGATGCTCCGAGGAGCAAAAGGGTTCCCTTTGCCACTTTTATGTTGCGTGAAGAGGCAGATTACTGGGGGGAATCTGTAAAACGTACCCAGCCTGACGCACTCAAGATGTCTTGGGAGAAGTTCCAAGAACTGTTCAATGACAAGTACTTTCCCGAAAGTATTCGTCACATGAAGGAGGTGGAATTTATCAAGTTGGAACAAAATAACATGACCGTGTCGCAGTACGAAGCCAAGTTTGCCGAGTTGTCCCGATTTGCATCCCACTTGGTGGATAATGAAGAGAGACGCGGATGTTTTTAAGAGGTTTGAAACCTGTGATACATCAACATCTTATTTTTCCATAAACTGTGTTTGTATTCAGATGTTGTGAATAGGGCTCAGTTAGTGGAGCGCGATAACCAGTCAACGCAACCAAAAGAGGGCAGTCGGCAAAATGATAATACCAGTGAGAGCAGTCATCGAAGCGGTGACAACAAGCGTGGAGGGAATCAATAGGCCAGAAATGGTAACCACTTCGGTGGTAATTCAGGCCAAAACAATAAGAATGGTCATTCAAGAAGAGGAGATTCAACAATGATGGAAAGACATCAGCACCAGCACCCGTTGTTAAGGAAGGATAACGACCACCTATCATATGTTTCAAATGCGGAGGGGAGGGGCACATCGGTCCAAACTGCGCGATGCCATCCAAAGCATGTATAATTGTGGAAGAGAAGGTCACTTAGCCCGATTTTGTGTTTCACCAAAGACAAGTTCAGATAGGATGGAG
>CM029016.1:203086826-203289776 GCA_016801055.1 Panax notoginseng
ATAATCATAGTTGTTGTTCTACATTCCTCTTCTCATTCAGGACGAAGATAATTTTTATCACTATCTTTACTTGAAACATCAAAGATTCATGGTTACAACCAAATCAACTTTTCCTTGTTCAATTAATCATACTAATAACTTCATCTTTGCACTACGGCCATTTAGTATTCATTAAAAAAACCATCTTTGCACTACGGGCCAAAGATATTCAACAACAGTTCATCTTCGCACTACTGGCCTAAGATATTCATCAATAATTCATCTTTGCACTACAGACCAAAGATATTCATCAACAGTTCATATTTGCACTATAGGCCAATATATTAATATATCAAAGAAATATATAATCATTTCAAAAATTATATAAACAATAATTATAACCATGTTGATCAATTCACCTTTACACTTAAGCTAAAGACATTCAGTTATAAATTCAATGGTCATGATCATACCAGTCAACAATTCAACTTTGCACTACTAGCCAAAGAGAACCCATAGTCATGATCATACAACAATCTACCCATCTTTACACTCAAGTGAAAGAGAATTTCAACATCAGGGTTATAAAAATGTTATATATGATAATAAAAATATATGATCAACATATAGATTAATTTCAAGAGTAATATTCATAAATCAACTATAATTTGGACAGAAAAAGAAACCAATTTTGTCGTAAATAGTAACTCGTGAATAGTAAATCGACATGAAAAAGATAGAAATTTCACAATAAAATCCATACCAATATTTCGATATAATGATATTGAAAAAATAATATTTTCTTAAGCTTATAAACAATTATTTTTAATTGTTTACACTTTACTAAATAATGCATTTAATCATCCTAAAATGCGAAACTCATAAGATTTTATTACCAATAACCAAAACCCTCATCCAAAATCTGCATATACCTCATATAGGATTCTCAAGCCATAAAATCTTATTTTCTAATTTTCTTACTTCACATAACATATTTAAATCATTTACTCATAACTAGTCCATTTTCATGAAAAATACCAAATCAATTCCAAAAATATTTTTTTTTCTGAGATTTAGCAGAATATAGTCCCATATTGAACATATATTTTTCTCAGAATTTTTAAAACTCATTTACTATTTTTCATATGGCCAAAACAGCCGAATATTTAGACATTTATCATAAATTGTAATTTTATCCAAAAATTCCAAAATTTATAGAGTATACTTCTATCATATACATGTACTCCCAATAAAAATTTCACCAATTTTGGAGTTAACCACAAGGAGTTATAAGCGGTTACTTTTAAAATAGTCTTTTCTCATAAAATTCACAACTCTTAATCTATACATCCAAAAATCGCCATTTTTGGACACAATCAAGAAAACTCATCAAATTATCATTTCAAAATTTTCCATAATTTTTGAAGGTCAGAAAAATTACGAAACTGAAAAACATCACAACCCTTAAAATCCCTTACTATCCCTTACCTCAAAAGAGCAGCACTTCTGACTGGATATCAGATATGACGCAGAAGGAAACTTGCACTGATGAATAGCAACTCACCAAGTATCTAAATACTCACAAAATACGCTCAATAATCTAGAGAGATAAAACTTATTTCTGGTGCGTTTTTCAATTCTAACTTAGCCCTCTATTTATAGGAAAATATTAGCACGCCGAAACAGACTTAACCTGTAACCCGATGGCTTTACCTGCTACTATTTTCACCCACCATATTTGAATAAAAATCTCAGCACATTTCTTCACCAACCAAGAGTGGGGCCCACCAATTCTAGAATCTTACACCAAAATGATTAACTCCGAAAATTCAACAATTTCTGAACCAATTATCTCGTAAAATTCATAACAAATCATACGTTCATTTTTAAGAGTTCAAAATTTGTGGACATATACTCAACTTATATATGTATAACATATCCAAATATTACCACGATCCAACGGTCGGATTAAAAATTATAACCCTCGCAAAATATCTCAAAAACCCTAATTTGATTTTCAATAACTCCGTTCCGACAAAAATACAGATAAAACACCTCAACATTAACTCCTTCATTTTTAACCACAAAAATATATCCCTCATTTATATCCACATAAAATAAATATTTCCTTATCATATGAATCAATAATTAATTATTCACAATAATATTACAGAATCACATTTATGACAACCAGGCCGTTCCCAGGAAAGAGGGGGCTTTTCAATAAGAATTTCTCCTTACTGGCGCGCAATTAGGTGACCAAACCTTCCTTAGACAGAACTTTCTAGACATTGCCAATAATGTTATCTAATAATATTATTCAAATATATGAATTATTGATCTGATAATGGGAAATATTGTGCAGTGACAATTATTGAACAACAATAATATAAATTTCAACGTAGCAATTATTGAATCAATAAAATAAAATATTGAACAGTAATTACTGTAACAATTATTGAGTAGTGCCTTCTCACGTAAGAATCAATAATTTCAAAAATACTGTGCAATACCGTGTACTACTGTGCAATAACGCGTATTACTGTATTTTAACCACCGGGTATTCCAACAGTGTTAACGGTAACAACTACGCCGTTATTTGTAAAAACTCAAATTTGTCGTTTTCTTCATCCGACAGTTATTCTGTTATGGGGCCCACAAATGGCTGCGCCGTCGTACGAATATTCCCCGACAAAAAGAATATTTCACGACCAAACGAATATTCTCTGACAACAATGAATATTTTATAACCACTTGTGTATTTTGAAAAAATTTTATATATCACCCTTAACTTTAACATTTATCAATTTAACCATTTACTGAATAGTAATTATAAGAAAAATTGAATACTTTTATTTCATAAATTAGGGGTCTTACATTATCGGTTACACATTTCGAGTCATCTACAGACTTCGAAACATTTTCAACGTTAAACATTTGAGCCCCTGTTTTGAGCAGTTTGCTGAACAAACTGAGAACTCGAGGACAAGTTCTTCTCAACCTGGGGTGACTGATGCAGGATGGTCCGAGACCGAAGGTACCGAGCTATCGGATAGTAAGTTGATGGCCTTAGAATAGCATAAATTGGATGATCGTCACAAACGAAGAAGTCATTAAACACCTTTGGCTTCGGGAGATGGGATGACACTTTCGGCATTAACACCTTCGACTTCGGGAGATGGAATGACGTCCTAACTTTGAGAGTTCAACAAATTAATAGTTTATTTACTTTCTATTCCTATTTAGTTATTTAATTAATAATATTTTATTATTAGCAAGTTTTGTTATTTTGTTAAGATGGAGTTGTTTCTATAAAAGTAGGAAGTTTGTTCGAATCTTTTTCACATCCCTAGGTGAATTTTATTTTCATATTATTTTCATATCTTTAGGAAGATTCTAGAGTGACTTGGAGATAAAGTTTTGCTAAGCTATATAAACCCGGGTTGTAAGTTGAAATAAACAAACTTGATTTTGATAAATATATTATACACATTAGAGAGATTTCTATGTGTTTTTTTTTTCGATGAACCTCTTTCTTCTTCTTGTGAATTTATCTGTTTACCTAGCCCACAGGATAATCACTATCCCGCCCGGCGTCACAAGTCGGCTAAATCCCTTTATAGCTGTCCGGAGATGATACTCCGAAGCAAATTGAGTCAGCTCCATTGCCCAAGTAGCCAGTCATCCCGAAACATATATCAGGCTTATGCAAAACTTTATTCAAGGGCTGATCACTGTATACCACCACAAAACCATCCTTGAAAATAGTGTCAAAGCTTGCTGCTAGCCACTATCAATGCATATGCAAACTTTTACAGGTTCAGATACCTAGTCTCCGCATCCCGAAGAGCATGACTAAAAAAATAAATGGGGAATTACTTTCCTCCCGCCTCTCGCACCAAAATCGCCCCAACAATCAATGAACTAGTCGCCAAATAAATGTACAAGTTTTTGAAGGGATCAGCTTCATCAACAGTGGTGTTGAAGATAAATAACTCCTGATCCCTTGGAAAGCGTCTTCACACTCCGAAGTCCACTAGAACGTCTTTTTATTTTTTGGACCCTTTAGAGTATCAAAGAATGGAAGGCATCGCTCTGTTGATTTAGACATAAATCTCCTTAATGTTGCAATCTAACCCGTTAAATGATGCACATCCTTGAAAGTTTGTGGGGACTTCATGTCCAATATGGCTTTGATTTTCTCCAGATTAGCCTCAATCCCTCTTTTGCTCACCAGATATTCGAGGAACTTTCCCAATCTCAAACCGAAAGTACACTTGGTTGGATTAAGGAGGATGTTGTGATCTCAGATTGTCCGAAAGCAATTATCTAGGTTGTCCAGATGATCCTGAACAAATATACTTTTGACAATTGTATCATCCATAAAAACCTCCATACTTCAGCCTAATTATTTTTGGAACACATAGTTCATCATCCTCTAATAAGTAGCACCGACGTTAAGTAATCTTCTTGTATGGGTAAATCACTCGATGCATTATGAAGGTTGTCTTCGGGATATCCTCCTTATACATCAAAATCTGATTGTATCCCGAAAAGGAATCCATAAAACTTAATAGAGCATACCCCGAGGTGGTGTTGATCAACTGATCAATATGTGGAAGTTGGTAGAAGTCTTTCGGACAAGCCTTATATAGATCTGTATATTCGATACAAATCCTCTAATTTCCATCCTGCTTTTGAACTAGCACCACGTTCGCCAGCCATTCAGGGTAATCAATTTCAAAAATAAAGTCAGCTGTCAATAACTTGTCCACCTCATTATCAATGATCTTCTTCCGTTCTGGGGAGAAGATCCTCTTCTTCAGGACGGGTTTCCTGGCAGGATCCACACACAACTTGTGCACAACAACAGATTCGTATACCTCAGGCATGTCACTAGGCACCCAAGCAAATATATAAGCATACACTCGAAGTAGCTATATTAGTTCAGTTCGAAAGGGCTCTTACAAACCTGAGCCAATATTGATCGTCTTATCCCTATTTTTATCCCCAAGATCAACTCAATGTTCTTCATCTCTTTGGCTAGTAAAGAAATGGGTTCCGTACTTCCTTCGGTGATTAGTTCCACCTCGATTGCCATAGTCTGTCTCTATTTACTGACCCCAACACCCAAGTCCCCTTTGACTTCACCGACCCCATTTGATGTTGGGAACTTTAATTTGAAATGAGGTATGGACGTCACCGCCTGCAAAGCCATCAGCGTTGGTCTTCTGAAAATGACATTTTACGCCGAATCCATGTACACTATAAAAAATTTAACGTTCACCTCGACTTGTTGGGGATTCATATTGTAGATTACCGGTAGTTCGATAGTTCCTGCCACACGTACCAGGTCATTGATGAATCCATACAAGGGGGCTCCTACCCGACTTTCATCTTTTGCCCCTCCAGATCCATCTTCTGGTAAGTATGGGCATACAATATATCAACAGAAGAATCGTTATCGATCATGATCCTCCTCATATCCATAGATCCGACCTGTGCGGTAATAATCAATGCACCTTTGTGCGACTCAATGGGTTCAAACGGGTAATCCTCATCGAAAAAAATATAATCGTATTATGGTATTGTCAATCTCTCCAGGAAGGTTGCTCGGATATATATAGTCAGAACAAAATCCAAGACCCCCCCGTCTCTTTTTCCCGGTCACCTTTCTAACTGAGACACCCGTTGTAATGCCCACCATGCGCCGGGTCACTTAGCCTTGTTCGGGTTATGGTTGAGGTTGTGGGTTCGTGCTCTGGTCCTAGTTTGTGTTGCTTTATTTCCTTCCCAAACCGTCTCTCCTAGTGACATATTAAACTAATTCCCCGCTCTGAACATTATTTTCAATCAAGTTTTTCAAATTTTGACAATCCTCTATGGAGTGTCTGGAGGTTTGATGATGGTCATAATACCTGTTCTGATTTCCTCTCCACGGATGGGTGTTTGTTGGACACGGTTCAAAGTAGGACTTGTCTTTCATCTCCTCTAATACTTTCGCCCGATCAGTATTAAGAGGGGTATAAACCTTTTTGAAGTCGCGGTTCGGGAAGGGTGGTCGCCTCATCTCGAACCCCCATTATTAAAACTCTTTTTCGTTTGAGTGCCTGACCTGATTTGGTTATTATCCATCCTGGGATGGTTATTCATATCCCGATCTCTAGGCTTATCTGAAGACAATGAGTGCGACTTTAGGCTCCCCATAACTTATTCAATAACGATGAAGTTCTCCGCTTGATCATAAGCTTCGGACAAATCCTTTGGCGAGTTGAACATAATATCCTTTATCAACTTCTTTGACTTCACCACGTTCAACCCAATAATGAAGAATCTGAGGGCCTGAGGTCCATTCAAATCTATCATTGCTTTAACTGCCTCGCGAAGTCTTTTCATGTACTAGCTCAAGGTTTCGTTTGAGTACTATATTATCTGCATCAGGAAAGCTGTTGACTTTCCCCTCCTTTTGTTACTCTCGAACCGATTATGAAACTTATTCTAGAGTTATTTCCATGACGAGATAAAGTTTGGCGGCTACGATGCCATCCATTGTCGAGCCTCCTTCCTCAGGGCTGTAATGAACATCTGACACTTGACAGCATCAAAATAATCATAAAACCTCATGAGCCGATCGTACGCTTGGGTAGGGTCGTAGGGATCGCCATTACCATCGCAACTCTCCAGATGCAGAACTTTTTTATTGGGACCGGACCGAACCTAATCTATCTCCGGAGTAAAGGACGATGTTGGATCAACCGACACCTCATTTTCCTGATTGACTGCTGCTATCTTCTGTTCCAACTCTGTCACTCTCCGTGTGAGGGGGTCGGATTCCTCCCTCGGGGGATGACTTGTGCTAATCCCAATTGTGATTCGGTGAAGCCATCCGCTGCTTACGTCCTGTTCTCCCTCGACCTTCGCTACTACCTTCCCGAGAGCGGCTTCATTACCTGCTCCGCACTAAGAGCCGTCCGGACGATGTGTCCTGGATCGGTCATCTGGCGTAGCTTCCCAGCGACGATGATAGCTCAAAGAAATTTCCTCTACGTCCATCAATGTTGCCATTTGGGTGCCCAGTTCTTTCTGTTGAAGGCGCATAACCTCTATATCATCCTTATTCTTCTGCATCTTCTTGGCCAGAATCAGTTCCCTTTTATCCCGACCGTCGTGTTTTAAGTTCTGATCCCCCTGTGTACGTGTCTGGGACTGAGTATCCTCGACATGACTATGGGGGTCTGCCGCCTTCTAAGTGGCAGAGAACAATTGTCATCTGATTGGGGTCGTTCTAGCATTCGTTGGGCCCACATAGTGACTATTAGGTCCGAGTCTGTCCGAGACATAATTGGAGGGTCCCAACCTGTCTTTGACCAAACCCTTGGGTTGAGTAGAGGATTTCTCCCATCCTAGAAGTGTGTTTTCCTTACTCGTCGCCATAACTCCTATTACAATTCTGCGTGATTAAGAGAATTGATTAGCACCAAAGAGGCCCTCCTTGTAGCGCCAATATTAATGCCAAGATTCATTCACGCGTCCAATCACCAACAACGCATCCAATCCTGGACAGAAACAAAGTCACACGTAGGAACTTGACGCCCTGGGCCGCCGGAGGAAAGCACTGATGTGAGAATAAGAACATGTTGAAAAATAGGTTAACAATGGAGGGCTAATGCTTTAATGCTCAAAACAATGTTGTTACCTGTGAATTAGGGTATATCCTTGTATTTATAGTTGATCACACCACCCTTAACTCCCCGTCCCCGAATTGGAATAAAATTCCTTTTCACAATAACTACCATACTAGGGTAGGAGTCAATCTCCTTATAGAAAGGAAGCCGAATATAATCCTGACTATTTCCTTATGAATTAGAAATTAAATGCAGCCAGGAATCATAGATTCCTAAAAACTCTACTTACTGCCCATAATATATTCCTACATGCATGAGAAAGATTCCTTCACGTGGCCTGGGGCCCATCGAACCATCTGGGCCTATTCAATCATGCCACAACACAAACAAAAATGCACCTATAAATATTTTTTGAAGTCAAACCATATCTAAATACGGTCAAATCATATAAAACCAATCGGGTCTGATTGGTTTGTCGGCTGGGTCAGATTAGGTTGCCGGTAGAATCAAATTTTTCGGCCAATTTCTACCGAAATTTGAATTTGGAGCTAACATTGTATGAATTTAGGTAGTTGATATAACGGATTTGTAATCCCAATTACTTTAGAAGCCGAATTATGATGAGAGTGAAAATTAGACTTGTAACATAAGTGTAATTTGCCCAAAATAAAAGGAAAATACATTGAGGGAATGAGGTTCGCAGGTTGAATCACGTGTTTAATAGCTTGAATGTTATTTGCATGCATTACTTCCTTTAAAGAAAGACAGGAAAGAAAAGACCATACTGAAAATGGGGAAGAGAAATAAAAAGGACTAAAATGTAAAATTGTATCATGAATTTATTACTTTCGGATATATGATATCTGACTTTACAATATGATAAATCGCTACCTTGTGCTTCGTGGTATAATTAATAGTGCAAAACTCCACGAGGTAGTGATTTACTACTCCCTCCGTCCCTATTTAAATGACTTTTTAGAGATGGACACAAGAATTAAGATAATGATTAGAAAGTATTAAATATAGTACTCAATTGTCTATAATACCCTTAAATTATTAATTTATCGTAGCACAAGAGTTTAAAGTATCAAAAAAATAGGTAGAATAATGAGGGATAATTTTAAAAAAATTGTCATTAATTCTCCTAGATTTGAACAAACGTCAATTAATTAGGAACAAATAAAAAACTCTAAAACATCATTTAAATAGGGACGGAGGGAGTATATTGTAAAATCAAGTATCATATCTTGACGAAGTGATAAACTTGAGGTATCATATATGTACAAAGTGAGAAACTTAAGTAGTAGAACATTGTCTCCATATTGGTCTATGCTAGAACTCTAGTTTTACAATAACGCATGGGAAACTAAGAGTAGTGTTTGAGGGTTTCTTCAAGACTTCAACAGACTAAATTTTCTTTCCCTTTTTCATGTCCCTAAAAGAATATTCCTACATACGAATCCTAGAAGTCATTATGCTATTATATACTTCATGTGAAAATTTACATAGACCATTGAGTCAATTTTCTAATACGTAATTAACATTCTAGCTTTAGTTTTAAGTGCTTCACTCTGAATTTTCGCCAATTTTTCCTTCTTATGTATATTGCATTCACGTTAATATTGTATGGTACTGGAACAGTATGAGATGCTACTTGCTGAGGCTGAAGGTTTGCAGAAAAGGGTAACATCTTAAACTTATACCTTTATACACTTGTTCCTTTGACATCTCTCTCTCTCTCTCTCTTGTTTGATTTGCTTATGATTACTGAAAAAAATCTCCTATTACCAATTTTTATTTTTATTTTTTCGAAAAATCATCTTCACAGGAAAACGAGCTGGAGCATGAAAATGCTTTCCTTAGAGCAAAGGTATATATTTTATCAAAACCATTAATTTCTCAAGATTGATTTAAGTTTTGTATATTTCTCATAAATAAAGGGATCAATATTTTCATATGTGTTTTTGATATTTTCACCCAGTTCCTTCTCACATGAAGGTGAGACTCACTGTAAGGACCATGTAAAAATTAATATCAAAAATACATGTGGAAATATCAATTCTCTAAATAAAATATTGCTTCTGCCAAAATTATAAAACACTATTTATGGATTCTCGTCTAACTCGTCTAGCATTTTCATCTTCTATCAAGAAACTTTATCAATCTTATAATTAAATTATGTAAGAAGTCCATAATTAAGTAAAATTTTTTAAGAAAAGACAGAAATAATTAATATAAACAATTTATTTCTTTTATGGTTTATGGTTCATGGCTTCAGTAGTTTTCTTATTACGTAAGGTTAGAAGAAAATTCAAGATACATAATTAAACTTGTTTAGATTCCGAAAACATATTAATTCCTTTGCATCTTATTAATTACATAAGGTTAGAAAGTGCAAGATACTTAAATTTATTTAGATTTCAAAAATATAATATTCCTTCATATCGATATTATTACATTCAAGATAGGTAAATTTATTTACATTCCAAAAACATAGCCCATATAATTAAAGCATTTAGTTCCATATGTTCTTGAGTTCAGATAGCAGAAAATGAGAGGCTCCAGGAACTAAGCATGGTGCCAACAGGCGGACAAGATCAGTATCACGAAATCCAGGCATTCCTTGCAGCTCGAAATGTTCTTCAGCTGAATATCATGGATCATCCAGCTGATCATCAATATCACCAGGATCCTCAAACTGAAGCTACTTACCAACTTCCTGACAAGAAGTCTTTCCATCTTGGGTAACTTATCTAACTCATCTCACCCTCTTAAGTATGTACTTAATTAACAAGTGGCTTAATTTGCATAATTAAAAGTGTTCAAAAATATATGATAAATATGGTGTTTATGTCAAGCTAAAAATGATTTAAAGGTGCGTAACTTTTAGTCTATTTCTTGAAAGAGAATTAAAATCATTACTGAGTATAAGGATGGTATGTAAAACTGAGTTTTACACTCTACAATAATAACATGTCACGTAGTGAATCTATTGATTTTCTCTTAAATTCCCTCCATGACATGTTATTGGAGGGTATACAATTTTAGTTTTGGGACTAAGGGAGTGCAATTTATATAATAAGAATAATGCTAGAGATAAATTATTTTATAAACTGCTGATGTGACATACTCCACATCAGCATATTGTGTGGGGCCGAAGACTACATTGAAACAATTTATTGATTAATATTCTGAAATAAAATATACCACATTAGCAGTTTATAAAATATTTATAAAATAGTTTGTGTTTTTTTTTTCTTATGCAGGTAAGCTGGTTTGGCGGAGAACTTTTGGTGATTGCAGTTGAATAATAATGGTCAAATAAAAGTGTTTCATTTGGTACTTATTTGATGTATATGACAATATTCCGGTCATAGTTGCGATTGTATCCCCGAGTTTAATAGGCATGTGTCTTAACAGACTAAGAAAAACTTATGCATGTTTTAACCTTAATATAAATGCTCTTTGTCTATATTGATAAATAGACTAAAAGACAATTTGTACCCCAAATTTTATATCACTGTTAATTTTTGCATTTCAAATTGAAAAAAGTGTCTAAGTATACTTCAAATTTCAATTACACTTAACAAAAAACACACTTTCTTTATTTAACCGATCAAAAGTGACCGGCTAAGGCACACATGTGCATCAAGGGGTATTTAAGTCTTTTCCACATCTTCTTCATCAGCTAATTCCTCTCCTGTTTCTTTACCAAACCAAACCAAACCAATTTCCCCTGTTTCTCCTGTTTAAGTCAATTGCTCTTAATCCCCAATTTCTCCCACAAAAAATCCACTGTACCAAACCAATTTCAGCCACAATCATTTCACCCAATAACCCTCAACCCAAATTTTCTATCAATAACCTTTAACCCAAATTCTAATTCCAAAGTCTTAAAATGAAAATCTACCCACCCATCGCCATAGTCATGCAACCATAGTCTTTATAGCCCAAAACTCAAATTATGATATCTAACTAGTCTGCCGTCAAAATTTTCTTCACACCTCATCGTCATGAATATACATATTTCATCACCTTTGAGAGTTTTAGCCCAAACTTAGAAATTAAGAGTTGAAAAAGTTATTGAGAGATGGTAGTGGTTTGCCAAGGGAAGGGTGTTTGACCATGGGGAAGACAGTGGTTGACAACGACAATGGTGGCGGCGGTGGCAGGCAAAGTGTGTGACAGATTTGGGGATGTAAGGTTTCGAAGTACGTACATCAATGGTATCATTTACTTCTTTCTTCTTTGTGTTGGATCCGAAAAAGGGCATATGAATGAAACACAACAACCACCACAAAAACTCCACATCACAACCTTTCATCAACACTGCAACACCTCCACTTCCCACAATTCCACCACCATAACCCACCACAAAAAAAAAATCAAATCGGATCCTAGCCTTGAACCCCAACCGTTTGGCGTCAAAGAACCAGAACCTAACCTTGAGACACCACCATTTGGCGTCAAGGAGCCAGAATATAACCTTGAACCCAAGCCATTTGGTGTTAAAGATCCAGAACCTAGCCTTGAACACCACTTTTGAGTGGAAAAATATTCATAGCCTAGAAATTTGGGAGTTTCTCCCACTCGAAACTCAATAATTCATTGCTTATCAGGGAAAGGTGAAGATGTGCCAGGATTTAGAATTGTTGAGCCTGGTGATATGAGGTAGCCACCTGGACTTCCTGGGTACAACTGATAAGGCTGAAAGTCATATTGAGATAATGAGAAATTTTGATTTGTCCCACTGTTCCTTCAAGTGCGAGCTAGAGATGAAGCCAAAAGCTGAGCGAAAAGCACTTCAGGTGATGAAGGTGTTGTCATTTGCACAGGTTCAGGAGGCGGAGTGAAAGAAGCAGTGGGTGGTTCGGTGGTGAATGTAGAGAATACATATGGTGAAACTAACTAAGTTTCGTATGCATAGGGTCTGATGGCGAAAATGGAGGTTGTCCCACCTTGGGAATAGGAATTGACAGAGAGAGATGTGAGGGAGAGTAATCCAGCCGGTGATTGGGTGGCAGAAGGGGGATCTGATTGTAGAAAATATGTAGGGGACGACGGAGGAGTAATGAAAGGAAATACTATAGTGGATGAGTTGTTCAGAGTTTCTGCGAGAGGGGCTGCAGCTCCAGGCACTGTTGCTTCAGGAACAAGGGTAGCATGACCAATTCTTTTGCTGTGTTTGTAAGAACCAAAACACCAGTATAGACTCCAGCAACTTCCCCATCTTATCTTCTGAAATCAAAATTAAAGAAGTTTTTTAAGTTACTAGTGTGAGACCCCAAATTTTATGAATAAAGATTTAAATTTCTCGAAATATTTTTTTTGAATATTATGGTGTGGATTTGATATAATGTTATAGTTGTGGGTAATATTTACAAATTTTATAAAATAAGCAAGTGGTTATATAATATTCGATTGGTCTGGGAATATTCATTTTAACAGGGAATATTCGTACGACGACACAATCATTGGTGGACCCCACAACGGAAGTATTGTCGTAGTTAGAAAACGACAGAATTATCTTTTTATAAAAATAACGGCGGAGGTGTTACCGTTAAAATAGTTGAACTACCCGATAGTAAAAGTACAGTAATACGTGTGGTTGCATAGTAGCACACGATATTGATTATTGATGCTTACGTGAGAAGTCACTCAGTTATACTCAATTATTGCTACAGTAATTGCTGCATTATATCTCTCATATTATTAATTCAATTATTGTCGCAGTATCATTTGCATAATATGATATATTACTAAATCAATAATTGAGACGGTAAAGTTATTCATATTATTATTTGCAATATTGACAATATTTAGAAGTTCTGTCAAAGAGAGGTTTGGTCACCTAATTGCGCGCCAATAAAGAGAAATTCTTATCGGAAAGCCCCCTCTTTCCTGGAAACGACCTGGTTGTTAAATATTATGAATTATAATATTAATGATGAATAAGTTCGTGTTGATTAAAGATGAAATTGATAGTTTCATTGTGTGAGAATTATTAGTGTTAGTAGAAATCGATATTTATTTCGATAATAATTGATGTCTGGAGGTTATATTGACCAATCGGGTATTCGGGACACTTTTCGTGTCGGAGTACTATTCACAGGTTACTATTCACCTGATTACTATTCACTCTAGTATTGTTCACTCGGGAATTTGAGACACTTTTCGTGTTGGGGCACTATTCACGGGGTACTATTCCTGAAGTACTATTCAGGGGGTACTATTCAGCCGAAAAATATATTTCTTTTCTGTCCAAATTATTTTTGAGTACAATATTATTCCATGAGAAGATGTGATAATTTTTTAGACAGTTGGTTGAAATTATAATAGTAAATCAATATGGATCGTTAGTTTAAAGTTTTAATAGTAACTTGTCCTTTTGATTTTCCAAGAGTTACTTGTCCCTTCGGTTTGCCAAGAATTACTTGTCTTTTCGGTGTTCCAAGAGTTAATTGCCCCTTCGCAAATAGTAGTTGTCTCTTCAATATTACCAAGAGTCATTTTGACCCTTCGTTAAGACCAAGAGCTACTTTCAATTCTTCTATAAATAGAAGCTCATTCCTTCATTATTTCTTACGAATTCACTGAAACTCTAGAGAGAGAGAAACTATAGAGAGAAAGAAAAAAAGTATTCTGCTACTTCACTACTCTAGTAATCAGTTTTTCTAAGGTAAGAAATATTATTTGTTGTACTCATAAGGGATATTATTTGTTGTACTCGTAAGAGGTATTATTCTTTCGTATTCATGAAGAGAATTATTTTCTTTCAATACTCGCAAGAGTTGTTATTCCATTCTTCATTATTATATTGGAATAACCTGTTTATGCGAAGTACCACATACATGGTGAAATTCTTTTGTTATTCCATTCTTTATTATTCTGTTGGAATAACATGTCTGTGCTGTCTATCGCATGCCTGGTGAATTCTGTTGATATTCCTTTCTTTATTATTCTGTTAGAATATCCAGTCAGTGCGGATTACGCATGACCTGGTTCCATTCTTTATTATTCTGTTGGAATATCCTGTCAGTGCGGATTACGCATGACCTGGTTCCATTCTTTATTATTCTGTTGGAATAACCTGTCTGTGCGGTCTATCGCATGCATGATGAATTCTTCTGTTATTCCATTCTTTATTATTCTGTTGGAATAACCTGTCTATGTGGATTACCACATGCATGGTGAATGATCCTTCATATTCATTCCTTATTAAATTGTGGAAATGATCTGTCTACGTGGATTACCGCATGACAGGCAAAAATCTATTTGCAATTTCATATATTCTATTATACTCAGTTGGTTAAAGCTTTGGCTTCTATACTTCATGAAATTAGTGAAATATCCTTGATATTTGCGCTTCATCCAGTATCTTTTCATGGAAATATTCTTCTGAGCATTCTTGAATTTTACTCTACAAAGCAGTATCATGTTGACAAGTTGGACGTTATTGGTTCCTGGATAAATTAATTTATAAATCTTTAAAATTTATTCTTGAACTTATTTTATTGAATTATTATGTCATTGTTATCATCCTCATGCTTATATTGTGATGAAAGTCATCTTTGTCTTACGTGCATAGATGGACTTGGTATGATTATGACCAGAGATTATTCGGTATAATCATGACCGTAATGTGACGAATGATGTGGTAAAAGTCCTCATTGGCCTGTAGTTCATTGGTGGATAGTTGTT
Organism: Panax notoginseng; assembly: GCA_016801055.1. NCBI lineage: Eukaryota > Viridiplantae > Streptophyta > Magnoliopsida > Apiales > Araliaceae > Panax > Panax notoginseng. The sequence goes on from CM029016.1 coordinate 203,102,132, forward strand.
GGTATGATTATGACCAGGGATTATTCGGTATAGTCATGACCATTGATGATTACATGAATATCCTTGGCCATGGAGCAGGGATGATTCGATTTTATTTATTAAGCTGAGTCTCAGCGATAAAGTTGATGAAAAACTTTTTAAATCATAGAAGATAGTAGATTTTATACTTTACTTGACTCTTTTAATGGTTTGCTTATTCCGTTGCAGTTTTTGATCTAAAACTTGTTGTCTATTATATTCTATCAGTTGTTATACTGTTGAAGGCTAATGATAACTTATTCTGCATTATCTTAGTCATAATATTTCTTATTGGGCTAGTTGAGCTCACCCATTTGCTTTCATTATTCTCTTCAGGAAATGAGAATGTAGCTGGGACTAGTCGGGGAACAGAGTGATGGTCCTAGATGGTGCATTAGTAGTCCTCACTATTCTGTGAAATAGTGTGATAATAAATATAATAAGGACTCCATTGAGTGTGGATATTATCTAGATGACAATATTTATATTAAAACTCACAGCCTATGTTTTGTTGTATTTTACACGACTGTTGTATAATTATTTTGTATTTGTATTCAGTACCTTGTATGTGGCGACCCAAGATGGGTGATATATACCTATTTTAGGGGCGTCACAACTAGGTCCACTTGATTATATAGCTAGCCCGTAAGACTGTCAAATCTCAATCATTTGACGCTAGACAGGAAATGAAATATAGTTAAGGGTTTCATTTATGTAAAAAGAGTTGGCAATAGAGACAATATACTTATGTACTTATTGACAACCCCTACTACAAGGGTATATAGAAGCCTCAGCAAATTCTAAACCCCATATACTTTGAACTTGACAAACCTGATGTTGCTATTGGCATTGAAATTTGGACAATGCAAGAAGGCATATTGTTCGACAATATTTTGATAGAAAGTGACGAGAAGGTAGTAGAAGCTTACAGGCAGACTAACTGGAAGCCAAAGTTTAAAGTAGAGAAAGAGAAACAGAAGGCTGAGGAAGAAGCAAGCAATCTTTCAGATAGTCTCAAAGGTGTCCATGTAATTTATCTGGATGGCCTTTTCACATTTCCTTTTTGAAGTGGTTTTACTTGGTAATAAACCATTTCCAAAGTCCTTTTTCATATTTATGTATGATAATGATGATGCAGATGATAATTATGATGATGATGTTGATGATGATATTGCAATAAAAGATGGAAGGGCTTGTCAAACGTCTGGGGCGGGGATATCCACTGCAGGGTAAAGCTGAAAGGGCTAGTGGAGAAGAGAATGGGGAATTAGGAGTGGTTAGAGAGAGAAACTGTAAGCAATTGTCCCTGTGATGCCCCCAAATTCGGGTATCTTTCCACCTGACAGATGGTGCTACACTGTGCTACAGTTCACATAAACATTCAATTGAAATACCTCAAAAGAACGAATATGTCTTATATATATATATTTTTAAATAATATTAACATTCCCCAAGTTCTTTATAACTGTTACATTTGTTCTTATCATAATATCAAATATTATCATTACAAACCTATACTATTACATAGATAATCTACGTGTTCGCCTTAGCCTTCCCTTTATCTTTGTCGGATCCATCGGTCCGTTCGATCTTAGCTGCATTCATATGGTTCAAGCAAGAGTGAGCCTAACTAGCTCAGCAAGTACAACAATTCTAATAAAATAACATGCTTGGAACATAGGAATCGTATATCTTCAATAACTGAACAATAGTTACGAAGTACTACCCATAATTCAAAATAGCACTTCTTTTCCTTCAAAACATTTTACAATGACAATATTCAGTAAAACATCAATTTCGGTCCAAGACCATGATCATTTCATAAGTTCTTTGAAAAGGACATCCTGGCACTAAGTCCGTACGTCCGGCATAGCTTACGAGCACGTCTAGGTGATCAGCCTATAGTACTCTATGTTGATCAACACTATATTCATTTAAACGTATGTACGTTTAAGTTGTGGCAACCTCACATGCCTGTCGTTTGACGACAAAACATTTTAGCATACTTAGTATTCATTTGAAAACCACATCAATATAGTTTGGTAAAACATTGTCAATACTTTGATAGATTATAAGAAATCCAACATATCGTAAGTCTAGCTGAAAGAATTGGCGTTGGCTTCATCAAACATTTGTTCATGCGTAAGAATACATGAATCATAAATCTTGTCCAGATTGAACTGAAACAAGGGTTAGAACACTTGCCTTTAGCGTCTGCTACAGTTTATAACACGTACACTTTAAGTCTTTAAGGTCTCTACAGTAGATGATAACATCACATAACACATTAGGTCATGAATAACATACATGGTTCCTAAAGAATCTTACCCTTCTTCTCAATCTAATTACGTATTAGATTTGTTATTATTGGTTCCGGCTTGTCGTTATAACTTACATTGTCATTGCGTTCATATTCGATTGATTATCTTCAACCCTTAAATATCATACTTAGGATTTAACAATGTCTTACACAATGTTACATTAAGTTGTAGTTCATTACTAATCAATTTATTTTCTTTCCTTGCTTATAAGCCTTCTTTATTGCCTTCCTTCTAGTGCTGGCATTGCGGCACCAGCTTTTCTTCCTTAAGCTGCGCTGCGGCGCGAGTTAGCAGTGGCCAGAGTTCGGCCTTGGCGCTACGGCGCCATATATATCACCTTTGGCCACACTGCAGCTTGACTTTGCAGTAGGTCTAGGCATGGCACCGGCGCTGCAGCACCCCCTTTTTACCTTGGGCTGGTGCCGTGGCGCCAGCTCTATGTGTGACGTCCCCAAATTCGAGTCCTAAATCACCGCGAATTCGGTACAATCATTCTATAACTATTGCGGAAGATGTAAACATAAATTGTTTATACAGCAAACTTTACACACTATTCCCCAAGGTCGAGTAACCTTAACTTAATACACAACTCATAACTTGTCTAACACATAACATTATTATCATACTATACTATTACAAATCTAATCGCACACATTACTTTAAGCTGGAACTGTCTTTAACATTTCCTTGTATCCGACGCTTTCGTCTTAATCTGCAATGTTTATCATGATATAACAAGGGTGAGCATAAGATTGCCCAGTAAGTTTAAGTTCAATAATATAACGATATATCATGATTGAAATGATTTGAATAATTGGCTGGCTATAATTCAATAATATAATTCTGAATTAGCACGAACAAACTTTTGACTGAACAAGTATTAAATATGAACAAATATATCTGAACTGAAGGGTAATGAAGGTGATCAGCCTTTCATACCTAACTTATACATGCAATATGTACAGAGTACAATTCTACAATGGCAATCAGCAATGATTATCCATAAGTATATATGAATAAAACAACTCTTAGTAGAGTTAAGTAAAACAAACTTGCCTGCCCGGTTGATTACTGCTATGCAATTTATAACACTTTATCCGAAGACCTATTATTAGTAATATAGATCTCTAATATTAGAATAATATTATCACAATATGATACTATTATATATATAGACATATAATCACCTAAACAAATAACACATAACCCTATCAGTCTATAACACATATAAGACTCGGTATCAAGTCAAACTATTGCAGTCTGAGTTGAACCCGACACAAATCTGTCATTCCGACTGTCTAGTCGGATAAATCTCGAGTTTAAGTTCAATTAAACTCTGCTTAACACTTAACAATTATCTCATATAACAGTCAAAATATTTTTCATAAGTTCATAATAATTTTCACATAATTATAATCATTTATTATAATTTTTCAATCATTAAACTCATATTTAAATGAATTAAATACCACACAATTCCTTTATCATTAATATTTATTTATTATCAAATATTAATAAAAATCATCACATAATATTATAATATATCAAAGTATTTTTAATACCTTAAAATCACAATTATATGATTTTTTAAACAATTAAATTCATTATTCGATAATTGCTATTAATATTAAAATATTAATATTTTTATGACAAAATATCAAAAGTTATATTTTATAACTTAAAATATTTTTTTAACACTTAAATCATTTTTATATGATTTTTAAATCATTAATTCTATTTTTCCATAATTTATTTAGTATTCCTATTAAATAAACTAATTATCATTAATATTAATTTACTAATGAATTTCATCACAAAATATCAAAAGTCATTAAAAATAACCTAAAATATTTTCTAATACCATAATAAAATTTTTCATGAATTAAAATTATTTTTAAATAATTTATTTAATATTATAATTAAATAAATTAAATACCATTTATATTCCAAAAATATTAAATATTTATGAAATATACTCTAAATAATTAAAAACTATTTTTCAGACTTTAAAATAATTTTTTGAAATTTATTTTGTATTTTTAATAATTAAATACCATTTATTTCGATTTATTTATTAAAATAAATAATTTTCAAAAAATATTAATTACAAAAAGGCCCTATAGCGACAGACCCGTCGCTATTGGTGTTCTTGAGCTACCCAGAATGTTCATAGTCAGTCACTGAGGGGCTTGGTTTCTGGGAAGCTACTGGGGTTATAATTGTAGTAAGGATGTAATACTACATTAACCAACAAATTTCATGGTCATAATATATCACAACGGAGAGATTCAAGCGTCCAAAATTTCTGACAACGCTGTTCTTAAGTTTCTGGGTTGCCCAGAAACTCAAGTAGTGTTAAGGGTCCTTCTATGCAGCCTTACATCATTGATTCTAGGAATGTTTTGGGTGATCTATGAACTCAAACGTGTAGTAGAGGTGTCAGGGTATACTAACATAGCATTAAACCCATCTTACAGCATCACCAGAAGTAGATCTATGCCGGTCAAACTACCTGTCAGGAACGTGTTCTTTAAGATCTGGGTTTTCCAGAATTTTGACAAAACAGACGATCAATGCTACTTTGACCAGCAATAAATTTAATCCTGTTATGTATCAAAGTGTTATAAAGCCTTGAATGTGTAGTAAACATACCAGTCTACAAGATAACAACAACAACTTGTCCTAACTAACAAACAACCATGAGATTTAAAGCCTGAAAAAGCTTGTCAGAGTGTTCTGGAAATCTAGGGATTTTCTGGGCTGCCCAGAAGGCAGTTTCCGTGAACGGTCAACGAGTTTTGACCGTTCATATCAGGAGATCTAGGCTTGATCCGACCCTATATCCAGTTTCAAATCAAAGCCTACATGACATGTTACACATATATAACTTCAAACACCTTAAACAAGTAACACAAAAGGATCTAGAGTTCTTGACATTTGCTTGTCAGACGACTCATGAAAGTTCAAGGACAGTTTCTAAAAACTTGATTTTTGCACATCTACATGATATGGATCCATGATCCAACAACCCAGATCCTTAAAAGATACCCTATTACACATTTCTAAACAACAAATAACAACATCAAACATAAGATCATTGATTTCGAAATTTTTAGGGTTTATACCTTTCTAGCTTTGATCTTGGTTTTCTGACTTCTGATCCTGATCTTGGAAAGCTAAAAGGCTATCTTAGCTTTGATTCTCATCCTCTTTCACTCTAAGTCCCAAAAATTTTGGAATGTTTTGGAAAAATGAAAATTAAGTAAACATTTTCTCTCTTTCAATCCTTTTATTTGATACAAACGCAATGCATTTGACTGATAATGCAGCTGATTTGGGAGAGATATGGCACATGCTAAGCTTAGGGTGGTTCACCAACTAAAAATAGGGCAAGACTTGCAAGTTAAGTTAAATAATGCAATTAAGGGCATTTTGGTCATTTTAATTTTTAATTTAAAGGAAATTTGAATAATTGGCCAAACTCTTAGGGTTTAGGGTTAGGGTTTAGGGTTTGAATCTTTTAGGGTTTAGGGTATGAACCCTTTAGGTTTTCAATTTAGTTTCTAACATTTTCGAATTTTGATTTTCAAAATAGAAAATTTATATTTCAAAATTATAATTAGAATTTTTTAATTTATTAAAATTTACTAAGCATAATTCAATCTTGCTAATTAGGATTAATATATCCTAATTAAAATTGCTAATTAAGCAATTAGGGTCAAAATCATGCATTAGGGTTTATAATCCACGACTTAGGGTTTCTAATAGAAAAATAATTTTCTAATTTAGAAATTAGATTTTGTAATTAGATTAGGGTTTTCTAATTACTAATAATTTGAAAATTAGGATTAATATTTCCTAATTAACATTAAAACTATTTAATTAACAATTAGGCTTTCCCTAATTATAAATTAGGGTTCCTAAACCAGAAATTAGGGTTTCAATTTTTGAAATTATGATTTTCTAACTAATTTGTTAAGATTAACCCTAATTAATCATATAATTATTTACACTTACGCCATTAAGTACCCAATTTAGGGTTTCCAACTTTCGAATTAGGGTTTTAAAATTTTTGGAACTGAACTTAGGGTTTCTAGAACCGATTTTAGGGTTTCTTGTTAATCGCTAAGGTTTTCTAACCGAACGTTGTCGTTCTAAAAATACTTAGGGTTTGTCACAGATAAAATTTATCTGGTCAAACCTTGACCCTTAACCACATTTTGAACATATATATAACCATATTCACAGAACATACACACATATACATTTAATCCTAAATAATTCACCTAAATCCTTCACAGAATTTTGAAATTCTCAAAATTAAATCTAAAAAATATCAACCGCATACACTTATTTGTTTCGCAGAACTTGCTCTTTTCTATCGATGATCTGAATAGGCATCTCTTCGTATGTTAAGTCCTTCTCGATTTGAATAGGCTCATACTCTATTACGTGTTTATAATCCGGGTTATAAGGACGTAACAACGATACGTGAAATATGTTATGTATTCGTTCTAGGTCTGGAGGTAACACTACCATATAAGCTACCTGGCCTACCCGTTTTAACACTTCAAAAGGTCCTATAAACCTTGGACTTAACTTCCCCTTCTCTTCAAAGCGTATCTTTCCTTTCCAAGGAGATACCTTTAGAAATACGTACGAGCCTACCTCAAACTCTCTATTTTCTCGATGTAAGTCTGCATACTTCTTTTGTCTGTCTTGAGCTGCTACGAGACGCATCCTTATCAACTTCACTACATCCGCTGTTTACTGAACCAATTCTGGACCTAACATTTGACGTTCTCCCACTTCATCCCAACACAACTGTAAGACCCCAACTTATTAATGAATAAAATTAAATTTTCTCTAAATATTATTGTGAATAATAAGGGATTAATTTGATATAATACTTTGGTTATGGGTGAAATGTGCAAATTTTGCAAAATAAGCAAGTGGTTATAAAATATTTATTTTGTCGGGGAATATTCGTTTGGTCGTGGAATATTCTTGTTGTCGGGGAATATTCGTACGACGGCACAGCCTTGTGTGGGCCCCATAACGGAAAGCGATTGGATGAAGAAAACGACAAGTATAAGTTATTTATAAATAACGGCGTAGTTGTTACCGTTAATACTGTTGGAATACCCGGTGGTTAAAATACAGTAGCACACGGTATTGTACCAATTATTGATTCTTACGTAAGAAGGCACTACTCAATAATTGTTACAGTAGTTATTGTTCAATATTTTATTTTATTGATTCAATAATTGTTGCGTTGATATTTTATATTATTGTTGTTTCAATAATTGTTGCTGCACAGTGTTTTCCATTATCATATCAATAATTCATATTATTTGAATAATATTATTAGATAACATTATTGGCAATGTCTAGAAAGTTTTGTCTAAGGAAAGGTTTGGTCATCTAACTGCGCGCCAGTAAGGAAAAATCCTTATTGGAAATCCCCCTCTTTCCTGGGAACGGCCTGGTTGTCATAAATATAATTCTGTAATATTATTTGTGAATAATTAATTATTGATTCATATGATAAGGAAATATTTATTTTATGTGGATATTAATGAGGGATATATTTTTTGTGGTTAAAAATGAAGGAGTTAATGTTGAGGTTTTTATCAGTATTTTTATCGGAATGGAGGTATTAAAAATCAGGATTTTTGAGATATTTTGCGGGGGTTATAATTTTTAATCCGACCGTTGGATCGTGGTAATTTTTGGAATGTTATACATATATAAGTTGAGTATATGTCCACAAATTTTGAACCGTTAAAAATGAACGTATGATTTATTATGAATTTTACGAGATGACTGGTTCAGAAATTGTTGAATTTTCGGAGTTTATCATTTTGATGGAAAATTCTAGAATTGGTGGGCTACACTCTTGGTTGGTGAAGAAATGTGTTGAGATTTTTATTTAAATGTGGTGGGTTAGAATAGTAGCAGGTAAAGCCATCAGGTTGCAGGTTAAGTCTGCTTCGGCGTGCTAACATTTTCCTATAAATAGAGGGCTGAGTTAGAATTGAAAATCACACCAGAAACAAGTTTTCTCTCTTTCTCTCTCTAGATTATTGAGTGTATTTTGTGAGTATTTAGATACTTTGAGAGTTTCTATTCATCAGAGCAAGTTTCTTTCAGCCTTATACCGGTATTCCGACCAGAAGTACTGATATTTTGAGGTAAGGGATATTATTTTCTTCAATATCATTATGCTGAAATATTGATATGCGTTTTTATCAAATTTGGAACTTTTTTTGTGTCGGGGTTACTATTCACGTATACGGCACTATTCACATATACGGTACTATTCACGAATACGACACTATTCACCAAAAAATAAAAATTTTCCCTTTTTTATCCAAGATGTCTATTATGGTTACTATCTTTAATTGTATCCATGTTTTGATCTTTATTTTTGAATTCTGCTTCACAATTGATTATTATGAAGTATTATTGATCTTGGATAAACTGTTATACAAATCCCTAATATTTGTCCTTCTGTCTCACTGGATTCGTTCTCTTTAAGATATTTTTCATCATCCTCAGTCCTAAATGATGATATTACTGAATATCTTTGGCCTGTAGTGCAAAGATGTATGATTACTTGATGATATCTTTGGCCTGTAGTGCAAAGATGAACAGGTGTTGAGATGAACATGACTGACAGGTGATACAAATGAATATCTTTGGCCTATAGTGCAAAGATGAATATTTGGATAAAGATGATTATTAATTGATGTTACAGGGATAAAATATTGATGATGGACTTTTAAATCTTAGAAGATAGTAGAATTCTTTCTCTACTTGACCCTTCTAATGGTTTGTTGTTTTCGCTGCAGTTGTTGATCTAAAACTTGTTGTCGATTATATTCTATCAGATTTTTCCCTGTTGAAGACAAACAATAATTTGTTGTATATTATCTTAGTCATAATATTCTTTACTGGGCTAGGTGAGCTCACCCTTTTCCTTTTTGTTCCATTTTTCTTCTCAGGAGGTGAGAACATAGCATGATCTAGTCGGGGTATGGAGTGATGGTTCTAGAAAGATGTTTTAGCAGTCCTCACTATTTCTGTAAAATAGTGTTTGAATAATTGTAATGAGAATTTATTTGAGTGTGGATATTGTCCAAAAGACAATATTTATATTTAAACTCACAGTATGTGTTGTCGTATTTTGCACGACAATTGTATTATTGAAGTTGTAGTTTGCTTTCTGTACTATGTATTTGGTGACTCAGAATGGGTGTTGTATACCTATTTTGGGGGCGTCACAACAATGGTGTTCTGCACTTCCTTCCATATAAGGCTTCGTAAGGCGGCATGCCTATGTTTGCGTGATAACTGTTGTTATACGCAAATTCTACTAATGGTAGATGATAATCCCAACTACCCTTGAAATCCATGACGCAAGATCGCAACATATCTTCTAACGTCTGAATTGTTCTCTCGCTCTGTCCATCGGTTTGTAGATGATATGTCGTACTCAACTTTAACTGCGTCCCCAACTGCTCTTGCAAACTTCTTTAAAAGTTCAAAGTGAATCGTGGGTCACGATTTTACACAATCAAACTGGTACTCTATGTCTGGAAATGACTTCATTAACATAAAGTTCAGCTAACTGGTCTAAGTTATACTTAACTCTAATTTGTAAAAAGTGAGTCGACTTCATCAACCGGTCCACTATTACCCAAATTGCATCATAACCCTTCTGAGTAGTCGAAAGTCCTACCACAAAATCCATCGTGATATGCTCCCACTTCCACTTCTGAATCTCCAATGACTGTAATAAGCCACTTGGTCGTTGATGTTCGGCCTTAACTTTCTGACAAGTCAAGTACCTACTCACATACTCGGCTATTTCTCTCTTCATGTTCGGCCACCAAAAGCTCTGTCGAAGGTCTTGATACATCTTAGTCCTACCCGGATGAATTGAGTACCTTGAACTATGAGTCTCTTATAATACTTGCTCCTTCAATTCCGTCTCATTCGGAACCCAAATTCTTCCTTCAAATCTTAATAATCAATCATTATCAAGACTGTACTTAATATATTTTTCATTGGTTAACCGCTTCTTCATCTGGTCACCCTCATCAGTTTTGAGCTGCACCTCCTTGACTCTCTCTACGATGGTAGATTGGATCTCCGTCGCAAACAGTCTCTGCCCCAATTTACTCGGTAACTTCACCTCTATTTCCATCCTAGCCATCTCTGTTATTAAGTCAGTTTGAGCCGTTAACATAGACAACTTTTCCCGACCCTTCCTACTTAAGGCGTCGGTCACTACATTAGCTTTTCCAGGGTGATACAGGATTTCACAATCGTAATCCTTTATCAACTCCAGCCATCTCCTCTGCCTCATATTCAACACCTTCTGTGTGAAGATATATTTTAGACTCTTATGGTTCGTGTATATCTCACATTTTTCCCCATAAAGATAATGTCGCCATATCTTTAAGGCAAATACTACCGCGGCCAGTTCCAAATTATGAGTAGGATAAACTTTCTCATAATCTTTCAACTGCCTTGATGCATACGCAATGACCTTGCCATGCTGCATGAGCACGCAACCAAGTCCCCTATGCAAAGCATCGCTATAAACTACAAAATTTCCTGTGTCATCGGGTAATGACAAAACAGGCGGTTCACTCAACCTCTTCTTCAGTTCTTGAAAACTATCCTCGCAATTCTCAGTCCACGCGTATTTCATCGTCTTCCTTGTCAAGTTAGTCAACGGCATATGTGACGCCCCCAAAATTAGGTATACATCACCCATCTTGGGTTGTCAGATACATAGTATAAAATACAAATACAACTTACTAATACAACTGTCGTGTACAGTACGACAAAACATAAACTGTGAGTTTGAATACAAATATTATCTTCTAGAGAGTATTCATACTCAAAAGGAGTCCTCATTACATTTATTAACACACCATTACATAGAATAGTGAGGACTACTAACTAATACTATCATTCGGACCATCACTCCGTTCCCCGACTTGCCCCAGCTACGTTCTCATTTCCTGAAGAGAACAGTGAAAGAAAGGGTGAGCTCAACTAGCCCAGTAAGAAATATTATGACTAAGATAATGCAGAATAAATTATCATTAGCCTTCAACAATGTTAAACTGATAAAATATAATAGACATCAAGTTTAACTGTAGCGGAACAAGCAATCCATTAAAAGAGTCAAGTAGAAAATAAACTCTACTATCTTTTATGATTTAAAAGATTTTCCAACACTGTGATCGCTGAGACTCAGCTTAATAAAATAATCCACATCATCGAATCACCCCTGCACTACGGCCAAGGATATTCGTATATTCATTAATGGTCATGATCATGCCAACAACTGTCCATCAATGCACTACGGGCCAATGAGGACTTTTACCACATCATTTGTAACATTACGGTCATGATTATACCGAATAATCCCTGGTCATAATCATACCAAGTCCATCTATGCACTACAGGCCACAGATGACTTTCAACATTTTATAAACATGAGGATGATGACAATGATATAAGAATTCAATAAAACAAGTTCAAGAATTAATTTATCCAAGAATTAACAACGTCCAAATTGTCAACATGATACTGCTTTGTGGAGTAAAATTCAAGAATGATTAGGAGAATATTTTCATGAAAAGATACTGGATGAAACGCAATTATCAAGGATATTCCACAAATTTCATGGAGTATAGAAGTCAAAACTTAACCAACTGAGTACAATAAAGAATGGAATAACAAAAGAAATCACCATGCATGCGATAGACCGCACAGACAGGTTATTCCAACAGAATAATAAATAATGGAACCAGGTCCGGCGTAAACGCACAGACAGGATATTCCGACAGAAAAAAATAAATAATGGAACCAGGTCCGGCGTAAACACACAGACAGGATATTCCGACAGAATAAAATAAATAATGGAACCAGGTCCGGTGTAAACACACAGACAGGATATTCCAACAGAATAATAATAAAAACGGAACCAGGTCCGGTGTAAAACACACAGACAGGATGTTCCAACAGAATAATAGAAGAATGTCACCAAGTATAGGGTAGACCGCGTATACAGGTTATTCCAACAGAATAATAAGAAATGGAATAACAACAGTTCTCTTCATGAATAAGAAAGAATAACACCCCTTACCGTTTTAAAGACGAGCTGAAATAAGGAAGTAGTTAAGTAGCAGAATACTCTTCTTCTCTCTCTCTCTCTATAGTTTCTCTCTATAGTTTCTCTCTCTAGAGTTCAGTGAATTCGTAAGAAATAATGAAGGAATGAGCTGCTATTTATAGAAAAATAGAATGCATAGTAACTAATCCATGAACGGTCCAGATTGATTACTTTAATCTGACGGTCCATATTTAAAGAAAAAAATCTTTTAAATAAAATATAATATATTCTATTTATAGAATAACTTTAATAAAGTATTTTGTTTTATATAAAAAGATGTTTCTGTTTTATTACGTTAATAATACGAATAAAACAAAACGTCATTATCGCTAAATAATTCATATTATTAACTGACAATAATTGAATCAAACTGAGTGACTTCTCACATAAGCATTAATAATCAATACCGTGTGCTACTATGCAACCACACGTATTACTGTACTTTTACTACCGAGTAGTTCAACAGTAACAATGGTAAAATTTTCGCCGTTATTTTTAATAAAATATTTTTGTCGTTTTCTCAATCCGACAATAATTCCGTTGTGGGGTCCACCAATGATTGTGTCGTTGTACGAATATTCCCTGTTAAAACGAATATTCCCGACCAATCGAATATTATATAACAACTTGCGTACTTTGCAAAATTTATAAATATTACCCACAACTATAACATTATATCAAATTAACTCCATAATATTCAAAAATGATATTTATAGAAAATTCATCTTTATTTATAAAAGTTGGGGTCTTACAACCTCCCCTTCTTATGAAATTTCGCCCTCGAAATTAGGGTACGTACCTGGTATGTCGAAGAGGTAAGGATACCTTGATTTCATTTCAGATTCTAACTCCCAAGTCATTTCCTCAACATCGTGGTTTCTCCACAAAACTTTGACTTGAGGTATAACCTTGGAGCGTAGAATATGTTCCTTCTTATCCAAGATTTGAACAGGAACTTCTTCATACGTCAAATCTTCCGCTATTTCGTCCGGTTCTAACTCAATAATGTGGTTCGGGTCTTCCACATATTTGCGTAACATGGATATGTGAAAAACGTTATGAACACGAGACATACTTGGCGGTAAAGCGAGTCTATAAGCCACAGTTCCTACTCGATCGAGGATTAAAAATGGACCGATGAATCGAGGATTGAGCTTTCCTCTCTTTCCAAATCTCGTAACTCCTTTCCATGGAGCAACACGTAAGAACACATGATCTCCTACATCAAATTCCACGTCCTTTCGATGAAGATCAGCATAACTCTTTTGTCGATCTTGTGAGGTTTTTATACGTTGTCGGATCGTTTGAATCTTTTCTGTAGTCATACGTACCAACTCCGGTCCCAACAACGTTGCTTCACCCACCTCATCCCAGCATACTGGAGAACGACATTTTCTTCCATACAATGCTTCGAATGGAGCCATGCCAATACTTGCTTGATAACTGTTGTTGTAGGAAAACTCCACCAATGGTAAGAACTTGTCCCAACTTCCCTTGAAGTCAAAGACACAGAGTCTTAATAGATCTTCAAGAGTTTGAATAGTCCTCTCTGATTGTCCGTCCGTCTGAGGATGATATGCTGAACTAAATCGTAACTCCGTGCCCATAGCTTTTTGTAAACTAACCCAAAATCGTGAAGTGAATCTTGGGTCTCGGTCAGAAACTATGGATACTGGCATACCATGCAGTCTTACAATCTCGTTTATGTACATACGAGCAAGACGTTCAAGTGTATAAGTTTCTCGTATCGGTAAGAAATGAGCAGACTTGGTCAATCTATCAACAATGACCCAAATCGCATCAATACCTTGAGAAACCCTAGGAAGACCGGTAACGAAATCCATGGTAATGTGCTCCCACTTCCATTCTGGAATTTCAAGTGGTTGCAATGGACCTTTTGGTACTTGATGCTCCGCTTTGACTCGTTGACAAGTTAGACACCTTGAGATAAACAACGCTATCTCTCTCTTCATATTGCTCCACCAAAATGTATGACGAAGATCATGATACATTTTGGTACTTCCAGGATGGATTGCAAACGGTGTGTTGTGCGCCTCCATCATGATTTCATACTTTAAATCAGGGTTGTTAGGAACACAAAGTCTGGAGTTGACTCGAAGTATTCCTTCTTCATCGATTCTTGCTTCCGGCATAGCACCTTCTTGCACTTTCTTCCTCATACGCATCAGCTCCAGGTCTGTAGCTTGAGCAGCTTTAACTTTATCGATTAAAGTCGGTTCTACTCGTATATTCGCCATCATCACATGGGTCCCTGGAGTCTTTAACTCTATCTCCATCCTTTGCAAATCACACAAAATGGGTCTTTGTGTTGACAATATCGCACTCGTACTTGCATATGATCTTCTACTCAATGCGTCAGCTACCACGTTCGCTTTTCCAGGATGGTATTGAATGGTATGATCATAATCTTTCAACAGTTCAAGCCAACGTCGTTGTCGCATGTTGAGTTCCTTTTGAGTGAAGAAATATTTGAGGCTTTTATGATCCGTAAAGATCTCCACCTTCTCCCCATACAAGTAATGCCTCCAAATTTTAAGTGCAAAGACAACAGCTGCCAACTCTAGATCATGAGTAGGATAATTCCTCTCATATTCCTTGAGTTGTCTTGATGCATAGGCTATGACTTTTTCATGTTGCATGAGAACGCATCCCAACCCTTTGCTCGAAGCATCACTGTAGATGACAAATCCCTCCGAGCCAGATGGTATTGTTAGAACAGGTGCTGAAATGAGTCTCCTCTTGAGTTCTTGAAAACTCTGCTCACATTCTTCGCTCCAACCGAACTTTGTATCTTTCCGAGTCAGCTGAGTTAATGGAGTAGCGATTCGAGAAAATCCTTCCACGAATCTCCGATAATAACCAGCTAAACCAAGAAAGCTACGTACTTCGGTCACTGATTTAGGTTGCTCCCAGCTTTGAATAGCTTCAATCTTTGCCGGGTCAACAGATATTCCACGACTTGATACTACGTGCCCAAGGAATGCTACCTCTTCCAGCCAGAACTCGCATTTCTTCAACTTGGCATAAAGTTTGTATTCACGAAGCTTTTGGAGTACCAGCCTCAAGTGTTGCTCATGATCTTCACGGCTTTTGGAATAAACAAGGATGTCATCGATAAAGACGACCACAAAGTGATCCAAATATTCCTTAAATACCCTGTTCATCATATCCATGAAGGCAGCAGGAGCATTAGTCAATCCAAAAGACATAACTAAGAATTCATAATGCCCAAACCGAGTTCTGAAAGCCGTCTTTGGAATATCCTCAGTTCTAACCTTCAGCTGATGATATCCAGAACGAAGATCGATCTTTGAAAAGAATTGTGCTCCTTGCAACTGGTCAAACAGGTCATCAATACGTGGCAATGGGTACCTATTTTTGATGGTGACATGATTCAACTCCCGATAATCAATACAAAGTCGCATACTCCCATCTTTCTTCTTCACGAACAGAACAGGAGCACCCCAAGGAGAAGTACTAGGACGAATAAAACCAATGTCTAACAATTCCTGCAGTTGGGTCTTTAACTCCTGAAGTTCAATAGGAGCCATTCGATATGGGGCTTTGGAAATGGGTTTTGTACCGGGTTCAAGGTCGATACAAAATTCAATTTCACGCTCTGGGGGTAGGCCAGGAAGTTCTTCGGGAAATACGTCAGGAAATTTATTAACAACAGAAATATCATTCAAAGCTGACGTATTTTTGTTTAGATCTGTGACATGAGCTAAGAAAGCTTGACATCCGTTTTTCAATAAACGAATAGCTTTATGGCTTGAGATGACAGCGATTGATTTTAATGGTTTGGTTGCTTGAATTCGCATAATAGGTCGATTAGGAATATGAAAGCTAACAACCTTACGAAAACAATCAATTTTTGCATGATGAGTAGTTAACCAATCAATCCCTAGAATCACGTCAAATGCAAGTATTTTTAATGAAATAAGATCGACAGGTAATGTGTGGGTACCAACTTGAACCAAACAAGACTTATAAACCGTGGATGTAATGAAGGTTTCTCCCAATGGAGTTTCAACTGCTAAGTCAAAGTCTAATTTCTCCGGAATCAAATTTAATCGATGAGCGCAAGTAGGAGAAATAAAAGAATGGGTAGAACCGGTATCAAATAAAGTATAGACTTCGTTAGAGTTTATGATAAGCTTACCCGTGATGACCTCATTCGGGTTCCTTGCGTTCTGGGAGGTCACAACAAACGCTCTCCCTTGCACAACCGGTTTTGACTTTTCTGGGACGGCCTTTGGTGCCTCCATCCTAGCTGAATTTGTCTTCGGTAAACGACAAAATCGGGCTAAATGACCTTCTCTTCCACAATTATAACATGCTTTGGACGGCATCGCGCAGTTTGGACTGATGTGCCCCTCCCCTCCGCATTTGAAACATATGATAGGTGGTCGTTCTCCTTCCTTAACGACAGGTGCTGGTGCTGACGTCTTTCCATCATTGTTGAATCTCCTCTTCTTGAAATGCCCATTCTTATTATTTTGGCCCTGATTACCACCGAAGTGGTTACCATTTCTGGCCTGTTGATTCCCTCCACGCTTGTTGTCACCGCTTCGATGACTGCTTTCACTGGTATTATCATTTTGCCGGCTGCTCTCTTTTGGTTGCGTTGTCTCGTTATCGCGCTCCACCAACTGAGCCCTATTTACAACATCTGAATACAAACACAATTTATGAGAAACAAGATGTTGACGTATCTCCGGCTTCAAACCTCTTAAAAACATCCGCGTCATTCTTTCTTCATTATCCAGGTGGGACGCAAACCGGGATAACTCCGCAAATTTTGCCTCGTACTGCGACACGGTCATATTATTCTGCTCCAATTTGATGAACTCCACCTCCTTCATGTGACGAATACTCTCGGGAAAGTATTTGTCGTTAAACAGCTCTTGGAACTTCTCCCAAGACATCTTCAGTGCGGCAGGTTGAGTACGCTTTATCGATTCCCACCAGTAATCTGCCTCTCCTCGCAACATAAAGGCGGCAAAGGGAACCTTTTGCTCCTCGGAGCAACCCAAGACATCAAATATCTTGGTGATCTGCTTTATCCATGTTTCAGCTACAAGTGGTTTGGGTTCTCCCTTAAACTCCGGTGGTCCCAGCTCCTTAAACTGTTTAGCGGTGACCGCCTGAGAGTTTCCAGTATTTCCACCTACGTTGTGGACAGGAGCCGCTTTCACCTGTTGTATGAATTGCATAAAACCTCTGAACATTCCATCATTCATCATCTGGTCAGTGTTGTTGTTTGCATGAGGATTGTCACCTTCCTGATGCACATTATCCTGATTATTGATATGTGGTGAATCAATAGTCGTCTGTGCTCCATTGCTATTCTCAACATTCTCAGATGCCATTTTCAGATACTGCCACAAAATAAAAGTTAATTGATATGTCATATATTATCCTTATATTATGACCGACCAATTAAATACCATGCAAATAAACTTAGGTAGGTCATACTAGCGAAAGAATTCCCCGTCTCTCCCCTCCTAGTTCTATTCTCACATCTTAGCCAGGGATCATATCCCTAAGCTCTGATACCAACTGTGACGCCCCCAAAATTAGGTATACATCACCCATCTTGGGTCGTCAGATACATAGTACAAAATACAAATACAACTTACTAATACAACTGTCGTGTACAATACGACAAAACATAAACTGTGAGTTTGAATACAAATATTATCTTCTAGAGAGTATTCATACTCAAAAGGAGTCCTCATTACATTTATTAACACACCATTACATAGAATAGTGAGGACTACTAACTAATACTATCATTCGGACCATCACTCCGTTCCCCGACTTGCCCCAGCTACGTTCTCAATTCCTGAAGAGAACAGTGAAAGAAAGGGTGAGCTCAACTAGCCCAGTAAGAAATATTATGACTAAGATAATGCAGAATAAATTATCATTAGCCTTCAACAATGTTAAACTGATAAAATATAATAGACATCAAGTTTAACTGTAGCGGAACAAGCAATCCATTAAAAGAGTCAAGTAGAAAATAAACTCTACTATCTTTTATGATTTAAAAGATTTTCCAACACTGTGATCGCTGAGACTCAGCTTAATAAAATAATCCACATCATCGAATCACCCCTGCACTACGGCCAAGGATATTCGTATATTCATTAATGGTCATGATCATGCCAACAACTGTCCATCAATGCACTACGGGCCAATGAGGACTTTTACCACATCATTTGTAACATTACGGTCATGATTATACCGAATAATCCCTGGTCATAATCATACCAAGTCCATCTATGCACTACAGGCCACAGATGACTTTCAACATTTTATAAACATGAGGATGATGACAATGATATAAGAATTCAATAAAACAAGTTCAAGAATTAATTTATCCAAGAATTAACAACGTCCAAATTGTCAACATGATACTGCTTTGTGGAGTAAAATTCAAGAATGATCAGGAGAATATTTTCATGAAAAGATACTGGATGAAACGCAATTATCAAGGATATTCCATAAATTTCATGGAGTATAGAAGTCAAAACTTAACCAACTGAGTACAATAAAGAATGGAATAACA
The DNA here is from genome assembly GCA_016801055.1 of Panax notoginseng. Lineage (NCBI taxonomy): Eukaryota > Viridiplantae > Streptophyta > Magnoliopsida > Apiales > Araliaceae > Panax > Panax notoginseng. The sequence goes on from CM029016.1 coordinate 203,121,264, forward strand.
AAAGAAATCACCATGCATGCGATAGACCGCACAAACAGGTTATTCCAACAGAATAATAAATAATGGAACCAGGTCCGGCGTAAACGCACAGACAGGATATTCCGACAGAAAAAAATAAATAATGGAACCAGGTCCGGCGTAAACGCACAGACAGGATATTCCGACAGAATAAAATAAATAATGGAACCAGGTCCGGCGTAAACGCACAGACAGGATATTCCAACAGAATAATAATAAAAACGGAACCAGGTCCGGTGTAAAACACACAGACAGGATGTTCCAACAGAATAATAATAAAAACGGAACCAGGTCCGGTGTAAAACACACAGACAGGATGTTCCAACAGAATAATAGAAGAATGTCACCAAGTATAGGGTAGACCACGTATACAGGTTATTCCAACAGAATAATAAGAAATGGAATAACAACAGTTCTCTTCATGAATAAGAAAGAATAACACCCCTTACCGTTTTAAAGACGAGCTGAAATAAGGAAGTAGTTAAGTAGCAGAATACTCTTCTTCTCTCTCTCTCTCTATAGTTTCTCTCTATAGTTTCTCTCTCTAGAGTTCAGTGAATTCGTAAGAAATAATGAAGGAATGAGCTGCTATTTATAGAAAAATAGAATGCATAGTAACTAATCCATGAACGGTCCAGATTGATTACTTTAATCTGACGGTCCATATTTAAAGAAAAAAATCTTTTAAATAAAATATAATATATTCTATTTATAGAATAACTTTAATAAAGTATTTTGTTTTATATAAAAAGATGTTTCTGTTTTATTACGTTAATAATATGAATAAAACAAAACGTCATTATCGCTAAATAATTCATATTATTAACTGACAATAATGGAATCAAACTGAGTGACTTCTCACATAAGCATTAATAATCAATACCGTGTGCTACTATGCAACCACACGTATTACTGTACTTTTACTACCGAGTAGTTCAACAGTAACAATGGTAAAATTTCTGCCGTTATTTTTAATAAAATATTTTTGTCGTTTTCTCAATCCGACAATAATTCCGTTGTGGGGTCCACCAATGATTGTGTCGTTGTACGAATATTCCCTATTAAAACGAATATTCCCCGACCAATCGAATATTATATAACAACTTGCGTACTTTGCAAAATTTATAAATATTACCCACAACTATAACATTATATCAAATTAACTCCATAATATTCAAAAATGATATTTATAGAAAATTCATCTTTATTTATAAAAGTTGGGGTCTTACAGCATAGCTATCTTCGAAAAATCCTGGATGAATCTTCGATAGTATCCCGCTAACCCTAGGAAACTCCGCACCTCAGTCTGCGTTTTCAGTTGTTCCCATTTCATCACGGCTTCCACCTTCGCTGGATCTATTGAAATCCCCTCCTGGTCAATGACATGTCCTAAAAATTGTACCCTCTCCAGCTAAAATTCACACTTCGTGAATTTTGCATATAACTTCTCCTTCCTTAGTGTTTCCAGCACTATTCTTAAGTGTTCAACATGATCTTCCGGCGTCTTAGAATAGACTAGAATATCATCGATAAACACCACGACGAACTTGTCCAAATATTGTTTGAACACTCGGTTCATCATATCCATAAATGCAGCTGGTGCATTAGTCAACCCAAATGACATCACCAGAAACTCGTAATGGCCATAACGAGTTCTGGATGTTGTCTTTGGTACGTCCTCCTTCTTAACCTTCAATTGGTGATACCCCGTCCTTAAATCTATTTTAGAAAAATACTTTACCCTTTTCAACTGATCAAAAAGATCATCAATCCTGGGCAATGGGTATTTATTCTTTATCGTTAACTTGTTCAACTCTCGGTAGTCGATACAAAGTCTTAACGATCCGTCCTTGTGACAACCCCAAAATAGGTTCATTCCACCCAACCCATTCTGAGTCGCCAAATACATGGTACAGAAAATAACTACAACTTTATTACAACAATTGTCGTGCAAAATACAACAACACATATGCTGTGAGTTTGGATACAAATATATACCAAATGTGACTCATGTTCCAACCGTGGACATCACCTCACAATAACACCTTACATAAAGGTATAGTCAAAAACTGTTTTAGAAATTAGAATCTTTGGGAAGTACTCAAGGAAACCTTCGTACATGGGAGGCCACGCGTCTAGGTTATGATAGATATCATATGGCCACAGAATTATCCTTGGTTGACCCAATAGACCCCAAAGAAAAACGAGAAGATTACTATCATATTCTTCCCAATGGTGAGTCTTCTCTTGACTTATCATTATCTCCACTGTCTCTAATTGAGAATTATACTTCAAACAAACACCAAGATTATATAGGTAGTGCCCATAGATATACTCAGCAAGTGGATGAGCACAACCCTGTCTATGATGACACGAGGTTGTATGTCATTAGACATCTTGTATGATAGTGACAAAACACCCTTCCAACGTTGGGTTCGCCTCACCCTATTTTCTTCACCAAATATAACTACTAAATGATGACCACCGTTCTATTCCCTTGTTACCCCCGCTCGACCCAGCTACACTCTTATTACCTGAAAGGAATTGTGAAGCAAAAGGGTGAGCACAACTAGCTCAGTAAAGAATATCATGACTAAAGATAATTCAATTATCAATAGCCTTCATCAACAATAAATCAGAGATTTAGAACATATGGTAAATGATAAAAATTTCAACCATAGTTGCAGCGGAACGAGCAATCCATTAGAAGAGTCAAATAGACTATAAAGTCTATTATCTTCTCCATGTTAAAAATCCACCAACAATGTTTTATCCCTGTAACATCAATCAACAATTCTGGTCCACAATCATATGAATAACTCATAATCATAATTGTAGTTCTAAATTTTCTTCTCATCCAGGACGAAGATAATTTTCATCACCTGTCTTTACCTGAAACATCAAAGATCATGGTTATACCAAATCACATTTCCTGTTCATAATCATACTAATAACTTCATCTTTGCACTACGGCCAAAGATATTCATTTGTATCACCAGTTGGTCATGTTTATCTCAACATCTGTTCATCTTTGCACTACTGGCCAAAGATATTCAACAACATGTCATCTTTGCACTACGGCCAAAGATATTCATCAACAATTCATCTTTGCACTACAGGCCAAAGATATTCATCAACATTTCATATTTGCACTACAGGCCAAATATATTAATATCTCAAAGAAATATATAATCATTTCAGAATTTATATAAACAATAATTATAACCATGTTGATCAATTCACCTTTGCACTTAAGCTAAAGATATTCAATTATAAATTCAATGGTCATGATCATACCAGTCACAATTCAACTTTGCACTACAGGCCAAAGAGAACCCTAGTCATGATCATACCAATAATCTACCCATCTTTACACTCCAGTGAAAGAGAATTTCAACATCAGGGTTATAAAAATGTTATATATGATAATAAAAATAATATGATCAACATATAGTTTTAATCTCAAGAGTAATATTCGTAATTCATGAATAGTAAATCGTGAATAGTAACTCATGAATAGTAACCCCGACACAAAAGATAGAAATTCCACAATAAAATCCATACCAATATTTCGGTATAATGATATTGAAAAAATAACATTACTTAAATTTATAAACAATTTATTTTAATTGTTTACACTTTACTAATTAATGCATTTAATCATCATAAAATGCCAACTCTTACAATTTCATCATCAATAACCAAAACCCTCATCAAAAATCTGCATATACCTCATATAGGATTCTCAAGCCATAAAATCCTATTTTTCAATTTTCTTTCTTCACAAAACATATTTAATTCATTTACTCATAACTAGACCATTTTCATGAAAAATACCAAATCAGTTCCAAAAATATTTCTTTTCTGGAATTTAGCATAATATAGTCCCATAGTGAACATATATTTTTCTCAGAATTTTTAAAAGTCATTTACTATTTTTCATATGGCCAAAATAGCCGAATATTTAGACATTTATCAAAAATTGTACTTTTATCTAAAAATTCTGAAATTCACAGAGTATACTTCTATCATATACATGTACTCCCAATAAAAATTTCACCAATTTTGGAGTTAACCACAAGGAATTATAAGCTGTTACTTTTAAAATAGTCTTTTCTCATAAAATTCATAACTCTCAATCTATACATCCAAAAATCACCATTTTTGGACACAATCAATAAAACTCATCAAAATATCATTTCAAATTTTTCCAGAATTTTTGAAGATCAGAAAAATTACGAAACTGAAAATCATAACAACCCTTAAAATCCATTACTATCCCTTACTATCCCTTACTATCCCTTACCTCAAAAGAGCAGTACTTCTGACTGGAATGCAAAGCTGAAGGAAACTTGCACTGAATAGCAACTCTCAAAGTATCTAAAATCTCACAAAATATGCTTCATAATATAGAGAGAGAAAGAGAGAAAGCTTATGTTTCTGGTGTGATTTTCAATTCTAACTTAGCCCTCTATTTATAGGAAAATTTTGGTAGGTTTGACCTGCAACCTGATGGCTTTACCTGCTACTATTCCCACCCACCACATTTGAAATATAATTCAGCACATTTCTTCACCAACCACAAGTGGGGCCCACCAATTCTAGAATTTTCCACCAAAATGATAAACTCCGAAAATTCAACAATTTCTGAACCAGTCATCTCGTAAAATTCATAATAAATCATACGTTCATTTTTAACGGTTCAAAATTTGTGGGCATATACTCAACTTATATATGTATAACATATCCAAAAATTACCACGATCCAACGGTCGGATTAAAAATTATAACCCCGCAAAATATCTCAAAAACCCTGATTTTTAATACCTCCATTCCGACAAAAATACTGATAAAAACCTCAACATTAACTCCTTCATTTTTAACCACAAAAATATATCCCTCATTTATATCCACATAAAATAAATATTTCCTTATCATATGAATCAATAATTAATTATTCACAAATAATATTACAGAATCACATTTATGACAACCAGGCCGTTCCCAGGAAAGAGGGGGCTTTCCAATAAGAATTTCTCCTTACTGGCGCGCAATTAGATGACCAAACCTCTCCTTAGACAGAACTTTCTAGACATTGCCAATAATGTTATCTAATAATATTATTCAAATAATATGAATTATTGATCTGATAATGGGAAATACTGTGCAGTGACAATTATTGAACAACAATAATATAAAATTTCAACGTAGCAATTATTGAATCAATAAAATAAAATATTGAACAGTAATTACTGTAACAATTATTGAGTAGTGCCTTCTTACGTAAGAATCAATAATTTCAAAAATACTGTGCAATACCGTGTGCTACTGTGCAATAACGCGTATTACTGTATTTTAACCACCGGGTATTCCAACAGTGTTAACGGTAACAACTACGCCGTTATTTGTAAAAACTCAAATTTGTCGTTTTCTTCACCCGACAGTTATTCTGTTATGGGGCCCACAAATAGCTGCGCCGTCGTACGAATATTCCCCGACAGAAAGAATATTCCACGACCAAACGAATATTCCCCGACAACAATGATTATTTTATAACCACTTGCTTATTTTGAAAAAAAATTCATATTTCACCCATAACTTTAAAATTTTATCAATTTAACCATTTACTGAATAGAAAAATTGAATACTTTTATTTCATAAAATTCGGGGTCTTACAATCTCCCCTCCTTATGAAATTTCGTCCCCGAAATTTACGTACCTGGTATTTCAAAGAGTTGAGAATACCTTGCTTTCATTTCAGATTCCATCTTCCTTATCATCATGATTTCTCCATTGCTCATCTCCTGTATTTCAGATATCATTCTAGAATACAGCTTCAAAACAAGGGTTAATTTAACAAATTAACATATCACATAATATCTCGATATTATGACTGACCAACAAATAAGCTTAGGTAGAACACACTAGCGAAGGATTTACTCATCTCTCCCCTCCTAGTTATATTCCCCGATCTCCGCCAGAGATCATATCCCTAAGCTCTGATACCACCTGTGACAACCCCAAAATAGGTCCATTCCACCCAACCCATTCTGAGTCGCCAAATACATGGTACAGAAAATAACTACAACTTTATTACAACAATTGTCGTGCAAAATACAACAACACATATGCTGTGAGTTTGGATACAAATATATACCAAATGTGACTCATGTTCCAACCGTGGACATCACCTCACAATAACACCTTACATAAAGGTATAGTCAAAAACTGTTTTAGAAATTAGAATCTTTGGGAAGTGCTCAAGGAAACCTTCGTACATGGGAGGCCACGCGTCTAGGTTATGATAGATATCATATGGCCACAGAATTATCCTTGGTTGACCCAATAGACCCCAAAGAAAAACGAGAAGATTACTATCATATTCTTCCCAATGGTGAGTCTTCTCTTGACTTATCATTATCTCCACTGTCTCTAATTGAGAATTATACTTCAAACAAACACCAAGATTATATAGGTAGTGCCCATAGATATACTCAGCAAGTGGATGAGCACAACCCTGTCTTATGATGACACGAGGTTGTATGTCATTAGACATCTTGTATGATAGTGACAAAACACCCTTCCAACGTTGGGTTCGCCTCACCCTATTTTCTTCACCAAATATAACTACTAAATGATGACCACCGTTCTATTCCCTTGTTACCCCCGCTCGACCCAGCTACACTCTTATTACCTGAAAGGAATTGTGAAGCAAAAGGGTGAGCACAACTAGCTCAGTAAAGAATATCATGACTAAAGATAATTCAATTATCAATAGCCTTCATCAACAATAAATCAGAGATTTAGAACATATGGTAAATGATAAAAATTTCAACCATAGTTGCAGCGGAACGAGCAATCCATTAGAAGAGTCAAATAGACTATAAAGTCTATTATCTTCTCCATGTTAAAAATCCACCAACAATGTTTTATCCCTGTAACATCAATCAACAATTCTGGTCCACAATCATATGAATAACTCATAATCATAATTGTAGTTCTAAATTTTCTTCTCATCCAGGACGAAGATAATTTTCATCACCTGTCTTTACCTGAAACATCAAAGATCATGGTTATACCAAATCACATTTCCTGTTCATAATCATACTAATAACTTCATCTTTGCACTACGGCCAAAGATATTCATTTGTATCACCAGTTGGTCATGTTTATCTCAACATCTGTTCATCTTTGCACTACTGGCCAAAGATATTCAACAACATGTCATCTTTGCACTACAGGCCAAAGATATTCATCAACAATTCATCTTTGCACTACAGGCCAAAGATATTCATCAATATTTCATATTTGCACTACAGGCCAAATATATTAATATCTCAAAGAAATATATAATCATTTCAGAATTTATATAAACAATAATTATAACCATGTTGATCAATTCACCTTTGCACTTAAGCTAAAGATATTCAATTATAAATTCAATGGTCATGATCATACCAGTCACAATTCAACTTTGCACTACAGGCCAAAGAGAACCCTAGTCATGATCATACCAATAATCTACCCATCTTTACACTCCAGTGAAAGAGAATTTCAACATCAGGGTTATAAAAATGTTATATATGATAATAAAAATAATATGATCAACATATAGTTTTAATCTCAAGAGTAATATTCGTAATTCATGAATAGTAAATCGTGAATAGTAACTCATGAATAGTAACCCCGACACAAAAGATAGAAATTCCACAATAAAATCCATACCAATATTTCGGTATAATGATATTGAAAGAATAACATTACTTAAATTTATAAACAATTTATTTTAATTGTTTACACTTTACTAATTAATGCATTTAATCATCATAAAATGCCAACTCTTACAATTTCATCATCAATAACCAAAACCCTCATCAAAAATCTGCATATACCTCATATAGGATTCTCAAGCCATAAAATCCTATTTTTCAATTTTCTTTCTTCACAAAACATATTTAATTCATTTACTCATAACTAGACCATTTTCATGAAAAATACCAAATCAGTTCCAAAAATATTTCTTTTCTGGAATTTAGCATAATATAGTCCCATAGTGAACATATATTTTTCTCAGAATTTTTAAAAGTCATTTACTATTTTTCATATGGCCAAAATAGCCGAATATTTAGACATTTATCAAAAATTGTACTTTTGTCTAAAAATTCTGAAATTTACAGAGTATACTTCTATCATATACATGTACTCCCAATAAAAATTTCATCAATTTTGGAGTTAACCACAAGGAATTATAAGCTGTTACTTTTAAAATAGTCTTTTCTCATAAAATTCATAACTCTCAATCTATACATCCAAAAATCACCATTTTTGGACACAATCAATAAAACTCATCAAAATATCATTTCAAATTTTTCCAGAATTTTTGAAGATCAGAAAAATTACGAAACTGAAAATCATAACAACCCTTAAAATCCCTTACTATCCCTTACTATCCCTTACTATCCCTTACCTCAAAAGAGCAGTACTTCTGACTGGAATGCAAAGCTGAAGGAAACTTGCACTGAATAGCAACTCACAAGTATCTAAAAACTCACAAAATATGCTTCATAATATAGAGAGAGAAAGAGAGAAAGCTTATGTTTCTGGTGTGATTTTCAATTCTAACTTAGCCCTCTATTTATAGGAAAATTTTGGTAGGTTTGACCTGCAACCTGATGGCTTTACCTGCTACTATTCCCACCCACCACATTTGAAATATAATTCAGCACATTTCTTCACCAACCACAAGTGGGGCCCACCAATTCTAGAATTTTCCACCAAAATGATAAACTCCGAAAATTCAACAATTTCTGAACCAGTCATCTCGTAAAATTCATAATAAATCATACGTTCATTTTTAACGGTTCAAAATTTGTGGGCATATACTCAACTTATATATGTATAACATATCCAAAAATTACCACGATCCAACGGTCGGATTAAAAATTATAACCCCGCAAAATATCTCAAAAACCCTGATTTTTAATACCTCCATTCCGACAAAAATACTGATAAAAACCTCAACATTAACTCCTTCATTTTTAACCACAAAAATATATCCCTCATTTATATCCACATAAAATAAATATTTCCTTATCATATGAATCAATAATTAATTATTCACAAATAATATTACAGAATCACATTTATGACAACCAGGCCGTTCCCAGGAAAGAGGGGGCTTTCCAATAAGAATTTCTCCTTACTGGCGCGCAATTAGATGACCAAACCTCTCCTTAGACAGAACTTTCTAGACATTGCCAATAATGTTATCTAATAATATTATTCAAATAATATGAATTATTGATCTGATAATGGGAAATACTGTGCAGCAACAATTATTGAACAACAATAATATAAAATTTCAACGTAGCAATTATTGAATCAATAAAATAAAATATTGAACAGTAATTACTGTAACAATTATTGAGTAGTGCCTTCTTACGTAAGAATCAATAATTTCAAAAATACTGTGCAATACCGTGTGCTACTGTGCAATAACGCGTATTACTGTATTTTAACCACCGGGTATTCCAACAGTGTTAACGGTAACAACTACGCCGTTATTTGTAAAAACTCAAATTTGTCGTTTTCTTCACCCGACAGTTATTCTGTTATGGGGCCCACAAATAGCTGCGCCGTCGTACGAATATTCCCCGACAGAAAGAATATTCCACGACCAAACGAATATTCCCCGACAACAATGATTATTTTATAACCACTTGCTTATTTTGAAAAAAAATTCATATTTCACCCATAACTTTAAAATTTTATCAATTTAACCATTTACTGAATAGAAAAATTGAATACTTTTATTTCATAAAATTCGGGGTCTTACATTCTCCCCTCCTTATGAAATTTCGTCCCCGAAATTTACGTACCTGGTATTTCAAAGAGTTGAGAATACCTTGCTTTCATTTCAGATTCCATCTTCCTTATCATCATGATTTCTCCATTGCTCATCTCCTGTATTTCAGATATCTTTCTAGAATACAGCTTCAAAACAAGGGTTAATTTAACAAATTAACATATCACATAATATCTCGATATTATGACTGACCAACAAATAAGCTTAGGTAGGACACACTAGCGAAGAATTTACTCATCTCTCCCCTCCTAGTTATATTCCCCGATCTCCGCCAGAGATCATATCCCTAAGCTCTGATACCACCTGTGACAACCCCAAAATAGGTTCATTCCACCCAACCCATTCTGAGTCGCCAAATACATGGTACAGAAAATAACTACAACTTTATTACAACAATTGTCGTGCAAAATACAACAACACATATGCTGTGAGTTTGGATACAAATATATACCAAATGTGACTCATGTTCCAACCGTGGACATCACCTCACAATAACACCTTACATAAAGGTATAGTCAAAAACTGTTTTAGAAATTAGAATCTTTGGGAAGTGCTCAAGGAAACCTTCGTACATGGGAGGCCACGCGTCTAGGTTATGATAGATATCATATGGCCACAGAATTATCCTTGGTTGACCCAATAGACCCCAAAGAAAAACGAGAAGATTACTATCATATTCTTCCCAATGGTGAGTCTTCTCTTGACTTATCATTATCTCCACTGTCTCTAATTGAGAATTATACTTCAAACAAACACCAAGATTATATAGGTAGTGCCCATAGATATACTCAGCAAGTGGATGAGCACAACCCTGTCCTATGATGACACGAGGTTGTATGTCATTAGACATCTTGTATGATAGTGACAAAACACCCTTCCAACGTTGGGTTCGCCTCACCCTATTTTCTTCACCAAATATAACTACTAAATGATGACCACCGTTCTATTCCCTTGTTACCCCCGCTCGACCCAGCTACACTCTTATTACCTGAAAGGAATTGTGAAGCAAAAGGGTGAGCACAACTAGCTCAGTAAAGAATATCATGACTAAAGATAATTCAATTATCAATAGCCTTCATCAACAATAAATCAGAGATTTAGAACATATGGTAAATGATAAAAATTTCAACCATAGTTGCAGCGGAACGAGCAATCCATTAGAAGAGTCAAATAGACTATAAAGTCTATTATCTTCTCCATGTTAAAAATCCACCAACAATGTTTTATCCCTGTAACATCAATCAACAATTCTGGTCCACAATCATATGAATAACTCATAATCATAATTGTAGTTCTAAATTCCTCTTCTCATCCAGGACGAAGATAATTTTCATCACCTATCTTTACCTGAAACATCAAAGATCATGGTTATACCAAATCACATTTCCTGTTCATAATCATACTAATAACTTCATCTTTGCACTACGGCCAAAGATATTCATTTGTATCACCAGTTGGTCATGTTTATCTCAACATCTGTTCATCTTTGCACTACTGGCCAAAGATATTCAACAACATGTCATCTTTGCACTACGGGCCAAAGATATTCATCAACAATTCATCTTTGCACTACAGGCCAAAGATATTCATCAATATTTCATCTTTGCACTACAGGCCAAAGATATTAATATCTCAAAGAAATATATAATCATTTCAGAATTTATATAAACAATAATTATAACCATGTTGATCAATTCACCTTTGCACTTAAGCTAAAGATATTCAATTATAAATTCAATGGTCATGATCATACCAGTCACAATTCAACTTTGCACTACAGGCCAAAGAGAACCCTAGTCATGATCATACCAATAATCTACCCATCTTTACACTCTAGTGAAAGAGAATTTCAACATCAGGGTTATAAAAATGTTATATATGATAATAAAAATAATATGATCAACATATAGTTTTAATCTCAAGAGTAATATTCGTAATTCATGAATAGTAAATCGTGAATAGTAACTCATGAATAGTAACCCCGACACAAAAGATAGAAATTCCACAATAAAATCCATACCAATATTTCGGTATAATGATATTGAAAGAATAACATTACTTAAATTTATAAACAATTTATTTTAATTGTTTACACTTTACTAATTAATGCATTTAATCATCATAAAATGTCAACTCTTACAATTTCATCATCAATAACCAAAACCCTCATCAAAAATCTGCATATACCTCATATAGGATTCTCAAGCCATAAAATCCTATTTTCAATTTTCTTTCTTCACAAAACATATTTAATTCATTTACTCATAACTAGACCATTTTCATGAAAAATACCAAATCAGTTCCAAAAATATTTCTTTTCTGGAATTTAGCATAATATAGTCCCATAGTGAACATATATTTTTCTCAGAATTTTTAAAAGTCATTTACTATTTTTCATATGGCCAAAATAGCCGAATATTTAGACATTTATCAAAAATTATACTTTTGTCTAAAAATTCTGAAATTCACAGAGTATACTCCTATCATATTCATGTACTCCCAATAAAAATTTCATCAATTTTGGAGTTAACCACAAGGAATTATAAGCTGTTACTTTTAAAATAGTCTTTTCTCATAAAATTCATAACTCTTAATCTATACATCCAAAAATCACCATTTTTGGACACAATCAATAAAACTCATCAAAATATCATTTCAAATTTTTCCAGAATTTTTGAAGATCAGAAAAATTACGAAACTGAAAATCATAACAACCCTTAAAATCCATTACTATCCCTTACTATCCCTTACCTCAAAAGTGCAGTATTTCTGACTGGAATGCAAAGCCGAAGGAAACTTGCACTGAATAGCAACTCTCAAAGTATCTAAAATCTCACAAAATATACTTCATAATATAGAGAGAGAAAGAGAGAAAGCTTATGTTTCTGGTGTGATTTTCAATTCTAACTTAGCCCTCTATTTATAGGAAAATTTTGGTAGGTTTGACCTGCAACCTGATGGCTTTACCTGCTACTATTCCCACCCACCACATTTGAAATATAATTTAGCACATTTCTTCACCAACCACAAGTGGGGCCCACCAATTCTAGAATTTTCCACCAAAATGATAAACTCCGAAAATTCAATAATTTCTGAACCAGTCATCTCGTAAAATTCATAATAAATCATACGTTCATTTTTAACGGTTCAAAATTTGTGGGCATATACTCAACTTATATATGTATAACATATCCAAAAATTACCACGATCCAACGGTCGGATTAAAAATTATAACCCCGGCAAAATATCTCAAAAACCCTGATTTTTAATACCACCATTCGGACAAAAATACTGATAAAAACCTCAACATTAACTCCTTCATTTTTAACCACAAAAATATATCCCTCGTTTATATCCACATAAAATAAATATTTCCTTATCATATGAATCAATAATTAATTATTCACAAATAATATTACAGAATCACATTTATGACAACCAGGCCGTTCCCAGGAAAGAGGGGGCTTTCCAATAAGAATTTCTCCTTACTGGCGCGCAATTAGGTGACCAAACCTCTCCTTAGACAGAACTTTCTAGTCATTGCCAATAATGTTATCTAATAATATTATTCAAATAATATGAATTATTGATCTGATAATGGGAAATACTGTGCAGTGACAATTATTGAACAACAATAATATAAAATTTCAACGTAGCAATTATTGAATCAATAAAATAAAATATTGAACAGTAATTACTGTAACAATTATTGAGTAGTGCCTTCTTACGTAAGAATCAATAATTTCAAAAATACTGTGCAATACCGTGTGCTACTGTGCAATAACGCGTATTACTGTATTTTAACCACCAGGTATTCCAACAGTGTTAACGGTAACAACTACGCCGTTATTTGTAAAAACTCAAATTTGTCATTTTCTTCACCCGACAGTTATTCTGTTATGGGGCCCACAAATGGCTGCGCCGTCGTACGAATATTCCCCGACAGAAAGAATATTCCACGACCAAACGAATATTCCCCGACAACAATGATTATTTTATAACCACTTGCTTATTTTGAAAAAAAATTCATATTTCACCCATAACTTTAAAATTTTATCAATTTAACCATTTACTGAATAGAAAAATTGAATACTTTTATTTCATAAAATTCGGGGTCTTACAGTCCTTCTTCTTGATAAACAGTACTGGTGCTCCCCACGATGAAATACTCGGTTGAATGTACTTCTTGTCCAACAGTTCTTGTAACTGCACCATTAACTCCTTCATCTCCACAGGCGCGATTCGGTACGATGCCCTTGAAACTGGTGCCGCTCTTGGCACAATGTCTATTATGAACTCGGTCTCCCTGTCCAGTGGAAGACCAGATAATTCACTTGGAAATACATCCGCAAATTCACTCACTATAGGTATTTGTTCCATGGTCGCTCCCACTCTCTAGGTATCAACTACATGGCACAGATAACCTACACACCCCTTCCTCAATAATTTCCTAGTTTGTATCATCGTAAGACAACACGAACGTCCCGGCGATTTATTACCGTAAAATACTACCTGAGGTTGTCTCAGCGTTCTAATATTTACGCATTTCTTTTGACAATCTATAATTGCTCCATGGTTAACCAACCAATCCATTCTGAGAATTACGTCGAATTCTCCTAACTTTATTGGTAACAAATCTACCGATAATTTACAACCCCGTATGTCTACGCAATAAATCCTATAAATATCTTCAACAGGAATTATCTCTTCTTTTGCTACCTTAATATTTAAAAGTATTGGTAACTTTTCGGGAAGTAATCCTAATCGTCTAGCAAAATCACGTGCTATGAACGAACAAGTAGCACTCGAATCAAATAGCACGTAAGCATTTAGGTCGCTGATCGGAATAATTCCTGCGACTAGGTCCCCCGATGCAACTGCATCTTGTACTGTCATATTAAAGGTGCGGGCCATTGGCCTACCCGGCTGCGCTGGACCACCAATAGCTAACTTACCGCTACTGGCGCCCTTATTCCCTTTCGTCCCCTTCTTCGGGCAGTTCTTTGCCATGTGGTCAGTTGACCCACACACAAAGCATCCGTGGTTCTTCTTCGGACTTGGAAATTTAGGCGAAATGTACCCCTCCTGCCCACAATTATAGCAAATGGCCTTCCCCTTGAGACAGACTCCTAAGTGAGTCTTCCCACAGGTCTTGCAGGCCTCCATCCTCCTCTTCGGGTCTCCTTGCTTCACTCCAGTATTCCCAGAGTTAAACACTTTCCGCTTTTGTCCCTCGCCACTCCCGCTAGCTCCTTCTATCTTTACTCCCCCATCAATTTTCCTCTTATTCTTGTTGTCCTTGTGGTACTGGCTCAACGCCTCGCTACCACCTTCGGCGATTATCGCCTTCTCTAAAATGGTCCTAAACGAAGTACCCTGGAACACATAAATATGGTTATAGAGCCAGGGTTTCAAGCCCTACTCGAACCATCGCGCTTTCCTAACCTCCGTGTCCACTTGGTGTGGAGCGAACATCGCCAGTTCATTGAACCTTACCCACGTTAAGTTCTCAATACCGGCCCTAGCCTGATTGGCCTCCCACCAAAAGTTGGCCTCTCCCTTCATCATATAGGTTGCAAAGGCAACCTTCTGGCACTCGTCGACATTTTCTACGACAAATGCCTTCTTGATTTCTTTTACCCAAGTCTGGGCTTTGATAGGGTCCGTAGTTCCTTTGAACTCCGATGGACCCACACTCTTGAAATCCTTAAACGTAGTAGCTCGTACTACTCCAAGATTTACGGGGATGTTAGCCCCATTTCTATTTAACGCGTCTGTTAAAAGATTAACAAACTCCTGCATTGGGTTAATCGGACCTCCCTCCGGTTGATTCACGCTAGTGCCTTGATTACATGGTCCTCTTCTTGGTGGCATTTTGCTGTTACAATAAACAACACATTTCGTTATTATTTGTTTCCTATTAGTTAGTTATTATTCAAAATTAAACAATAAATTAAACATCCATTACTCAATATGTTCCAAAAAAAAATAGGCTTATATTGATTCATTCTTTGTAGTATAATACTACAACGGTTACATTACACAGCCTAAGCTGATTACACTACTATCCCGTAATTGCTTTCCAAAAATTGGGATTTACAAAAGACTACCCTTTGATATACAAAAGAGGGTTTTACGTCACCACTAGATACACAATATTTACATATGTAAACTACTCTAGCCACTACTAGATTACATCTGCCTCAAGGCATTATCAAAATCCGCCTTGGCAAGACCGACGATAATATCACGGTTGATAGTATGCCGCGTTTGCCCTGCTTCTATGGGATAACCAGCTACCTACTGATGGAAGTCCTCATGAGAACTCCTATGAATGTAAGACATTTTCCCTATCTTCTGTTTCTTGGTCTTTAGCTCCCCCTTGAGATCAAAGACCTCCTGTTTCAGCTCACGGACCTTGTCCTTGGCTAAAATCATTTCATCATGTTTCTGTTCCCACATTGACTCCACGTCTGTCTTATCTTCCAAGACAGCCTGGAGCTCTGCTTTTAGCTCCTTCACCTCCTGACAGTAATGGATGTTTCTATCCAATACTGACATAAATAATGACATCAATGACTCCCCCGGAGCCATCTCTACTGCTATGGCTACTGGATTAAAGGACACTACCTCCACCTCTTCTTCTAACATGTCGTCGAACACAGACATTAGGTCTAGGCTCTCTGAGTCTCCAGACTCAACAACTACTATCTCAGGCTCTGCTGCTATGGGGTTTGGTATAATCTCTATCTGATTAACCGATCCTTCACTGACCACCTGTACGTCTCTAGACTTTTCAATTTCTTCTGACATCTACAACAACACCTATAAGTTTGATTAGTACACGTAAGTAGAATAATAAAAACACATAACATATATAATGCATTTTTATTGGGTTAATTTTCGTCTTTTATTTCTTTGACTTTTCTTAAGGTTATGACTTAAGGTTTAAATCCCCCCTTAAGTTTTATAACCTAATGCTTTAATACCAACCTGTGACGCCCCCAAATCTGGGTATCTTCCAACCCGACAGATGGTTCTACACGGTGCTACAGTTCACACAAACATTCAATTGAAATACCTCAAAAGAACGAATATGTCTTATATATATATTTTTAAATAATATTAACATTCCCCAGGTTCTTTATAACCGTTACATTTGTTCTTGTCATAATATAAAATATTATCATTACAAACCTATACTATTACATAGATAATCTACGGCTTCGCCTTAGCCTTCCCTTTATCTTTGCCGGATCCATCGGTCCGTTCGATCTTAGCTGCATTCAAATGGTTCAAGCAAGAGTGAGCCTAACTAGATCAGCAAGTACAACAATTCTAATAGAACAACATGCTTGGAACATCGGAATCCTATATCTTTAATAACTGAACAATAGTTACGAAGTACTACCGATAATTCAAAATAGCACTTCTTTTCCTTCAAAACATTTTACAATGATAATATTCAGTAAAACATCAATTCCAGTCCAAGACCATGATCATTTTATAAGTTCTTTGAAAAGGACATCCTGACACTAAGTCCGTAAGTCCGACATAGCTTACGAGCACGTCTAGGTGATCAGCCTATAGTACTCTATGTTGATCAACACTACATTCATTTAAATGTATGTACGTTTAAGTTGTGGCAACCTCACGTGCCTGTCGTTGGACGACAAAACATTTTAGCATACTCAGTCTTCATTTGAAAACCACACCAATATAGTTTGGTAAAACATTGTCTATACTTTGATAGATTATAAGAAATCCAACATATCATAAGTCTAGCCGAAAGAATTGGCGTTGACTTCATCAGACATTAGTTCATGCGTAAGAATACATAAATCACAATTCTTGTCCAGATTGAACTAAAACAAGGGTTAGAACACTTGCCTTTAGTGTCTGCTACAGTTTATAACACGTACACTATAAGTCTTTAAGGTCTCTATAGTAGATGATAACATCACATAACATATTAGGTCATGAATAACATACATGGTTCCTAAAGAATCTTACCCTTCTTCTAAATCTAATTACGTATTAGATTTGTTATTATTGGTTCCGGCTTGTCGTTATAACTTACATTGTCAATACGTTCATATTCGATTGATTATCTTCAACCCTTAAATATCATACTTAGGGTTGAACAATGTCTTACACAATGTTACATTAAGTTGTAGTTCATTACTAATCAGTTTATTTTCTTTCCTTGCTTATAAGACTTCTTTATTTCCTTCCTTCTAGTGCTAGCGCTGCGGCGCCAGCTTTTCTTCCTTAAGCCGCACTGCGGCGCGAGTTAGCAGTGGCCAAAGTCTGGCCTTGGCGCTGCGGCGCCACATATAGCACCTTTGGCAGCACCGCGGAGTGACTCTGCAGTAGGTCTGGGCATGGCACCGACGCTGCAGCGCCCCCTTTTTGCCTTGGGCTGGCGCCGTGGCGCCAGCTCTGTGCACCAGATTCTTGACAGTTTTGTTTTGCACAACGAACTTCCCGGACTCCAAATTTGATCATTTTAAGTCCGAATTGGCTCGTTCAAAAGTCATTAATTCACAAATCACATACTCTATATGTTCATGCAAGAATTTTATATTTTTGACTTCGTTAGCTTAAAATTCACCTATTGGTTAATTTTTAACGAAACGATAAACTTTTGTGAACGTTTAACGCTCGTTTCTTCGTTCTAAGTCGAAATTCGGTCATTTTCGAGTTCGCAACTCTATAATGCCAAATAAGACTTGTCCCCATCGAAAACCAACGTTTCCGAGCTTAAACACAAAATCCGACTTCCATTCCGAGAATTTCACGAATCCAACGATTATCGTCCAATCGTGTGAATTCCGGCAAACTTCGTTACTTATGATTTGTTCATTGTTCCAAATGGATTCAATCCATCATATAGACATCTCAACCTACATATTACAACAACTTATTTTCATGTTAAGTCATTACATGTTCTTCGTGAGCTTATAACTTTTTAAAGTATCAAATACTTATAACTTTGTTTCACATGGCTTATGATAGTTAAAGTTTTCTAACCATCATTCTTACATCTTATTAACATACTAATTTCATTCATGCAAATATGTTACAAGCTTATCCTTAGTTCATAGCTTATTCATGGACAACGTGCTTATTCTCGGCTTATTAATACTTAAGTCCTTAGATTAACCCTTCTTATGATTTCTTAGCATACATGACCATTAATCCACACTTCTCTAATCAACCTACAATGGTAGAGATAGAAGACTAATGGCATAGGATCATTTACCTTTGATGACTAGCTTTCTTCTTCTTGAAAATCTAACAATGGAAGTTTAACTTATATGTGCTTATTCTCTCTAACCAATATGTTGTTTAGCTTGGATGAAAATTGACAATCCAACAATTGAACTTTAAGCTTGCTATTTATAGACTTGTTAAAGTTAGGGAATAATAGTCATTAGGTCATCCACCTCCTTAGTAACCACCTTACTATTCCCTTACTTCACTATTAAGTAAACTTTCTAACCACACTAATTACGCATTAGATCATTAATTGGCTTAGGTTTACTTAGATTATGTGACGCCCCCATATTCGGGTATCTTCCAACCCGACAGATGGTGCTACACGGTGCTACAGTTCAGACAAACATTCAATTGAAATGCCTCAAAAGAACGAATATGTCTTATATATATACAAAATAATATTAACATTTGCCTAGGTTCTTTATAACAGTTACATTTGTCCTTATCATAATATCAAATATTATCATTACAAACCTATACTATTACATAAGTAATCTACGGGTTCGCCTTAGCCTTCCCTTTATCCTTGCCGATCCATTGGTCTGTTCGATCTTAGCTGCATTCATATGGTTCAAGCAAGAGTGAGCCTAACTAGCTCAGCAAGTACAACAATTCTAATAAAACTAGCATGCTTGAAACATATGAATCATATATCTTCAATAACTGAACAATAGTTATGAAGTACTATCGATAATTCAAAATAGTACTTCTTTTCATTCAAAATGTTTTACAATAACAATATTCAGTAAAACATCAATTCTGGTCCAAGATCATGAGCATTTCATAAGTACTTTGAAAAGGACATCCCGACACTAAGTTCGTAAGTCCGGCATAGCTTACGAGCACGTCTATGTGATCAGCCTATAGTACTCTATGTTGATCAACACAACATTCATTAAACGTGTGTACGTTTAAGTTGTGACAACCTCACGTGCCTGTCTTTTGACGACAAAATAATTTAGCATACTCAGTCTCCTTTTGAAAACCACACCAATATTAGTTTGGTAAATCATTGACAATACTTTGATAAATTATAAGAAATTCAACATATCATAAGTCTAGTCGAAAGAATTGGTGTTGACTTCATCAGACATTAACTCATGCGTAAGAATACATGAATCACAAAGCTTGTCCATATTTAACTTAAACAAGGGTTAGAACACTTGCCTTTAGCGTCTGCTACAATTATAACACGTGCACTTTAAGTCCTTAAGTCTCTACAGTAGATGATAACATCACATAACACATTAGGTCATGAATAACATACATGGTTCCTAAAGAATCTTACCCTTCTTCTCAATCTAATTACGTATTAGATTTGTTATTATTGGTTTCAGCTTGCCGTTATAACTTACATTGCCATTACGTTCATGTTCAATTGATTATCTTCACCCTTAGATATCATACTTAGGGTTTAACAATGTTTTAAATAATGTTACTTCAAGTTGTAGTTCATGATTTAATCAATTCACTTTCTTTCTTTACTTGTAATTTTTCCGCTCTATGAATTTCTTAAGGCTGGCGCTGCGGCGCCAGCTTCCTTTCTTAGACTCACGCTGCGGCGCAGTTTAGCAGTACCCCAGCCCCGGCCTTGGTGCTGCGGCGCCACTTACCCTTCACTGTGTCGCGCTGCGGCGCCAACTAACAGTGCCCCATGTTCCGGCCTCGCGCTACGGCGCGGACTCTGTGCTTCAGACAATTTTACAGTTTTAAAATTTTGTGAAATTCCCGGGCTAATAACTTCTTCGTTATAAGTCTGAATTGGCTTGTTCAAGAGCCTACGGTTCACAAATTACATACTCTACGTGTTCATGCTAGAATTTTATCTAGCATATTTGACTTCGTTAACTAAAAATTCACCTATTAGTCCATTTTTAGCAAAAACGATAAACATTCTTGAACGTTCAACGCTCGTTTCTTCGTTCTAAGTCGGAATCCGGTCATTTTAGAGTCCGCAACTCTATAATGCCAAATACGACTTGTCTCAATCGAAAACCAACGTTTTTGAATTCAAACACAAAATCCGAGAATTTCACGAATTCGACGATTATCATCCAATCGTGTAAATTTCGTATTCAATCCATTATCTAGACATTTCAACATACATATTACAACAACTTATCTTTAAATTAGGTTATGGCTTTCTCCTCTTAAGTTCACAACTTAATAAATTATAGATTAAAAGATTTCATTTCCTTATGACTTTTTATTGATTTAAGTCCTTTAAGCAACATTCTTACATCTTATCAATCATACTAACTTCTTAAGGTAAACATAGAACAAATTCATCATGGTTCTTCATAAGTTTATAACTTCTTTAGGTTTGAATTACTTATTCATTACTTATACGGCTTAAGTCCATTGATTATCTAATTCTTATGTGTTCTTAGCATACATGTTCCTTAAGTTACACTTCTCTTATCACCCTACAATAGTTGAGATGGAAGATATAAGATCACAAGATCATTACCTTTGATGACTAGCTTTCTTCTTCTTGGAAAATCTAAGAATGAAAGCTTAACTTAAAAGTGCTTATTCTCTCTACCAATTAAGTTACTTTGTAAAGAAAAGTTTGTTGGATAAAATTGAACAAGTAAATAATGAATCCAAGGCTTTATATTTATAGGCTTTCTAAAGTTAGGGCAAAATAGTCATTAGAACATCCACCTCCTTAGTAACCTCCTTACTATTCCCTTACTTAATAACTAAGTAAACTTGTTATCCACACTTATTACTTGGCCTCCACATTAAATCCTTGGTCAACACAACACTTGGGCACCAAGATCACCCATGGGTAGCCCAATGGATCACTATTGTCCAATGGATCATCATTTGGGCTTAGGTCCACTTAGATTAACTTATTCATTTGGGCTTGTAATAAAATGCTTTGGGCCTACGTTAATAAACACTTGGGCATAACTTTAATCCCATATGGTTTACACCTTTATTCATATTGGACTTGTATCTCATACAATATTCTACAATTCCATTTCTTTAGACTTTAATCCTTAACGTTCTCAAATTAAGTCCGCATGCGAAATATTACGTTTTTCATACTTGAATTATTATTACATAATCCATCTTACCTTGATATTATAACGTTACATATATCTCGGAAGTTCAAAATTAATTCCCGAGCGGAAAACGATTAATAGTGTTTTTCAGAAAATTTCTCAAAAAGCTTTTATTTTCGTCTTGAAAATTCAAACACTTTAATTCCTTCACATAGTTAAAATACTACGACGTTCCGACGTTTCTAGGTTATAGAACGACATTTATTTTACTAACACATAAGAATAAACAATAATAGAATCTTATTCATTATTTAATTATTCAAAAGTATTTTACAAAGGATCCGAATTTTTCGATCGTTACATTCTTCCCCCTTATAAAGATTCTGTCCCCAGAATCTCGTCTCACATTACGTAAACAACTGAGGATAATGTAACGACCCCAAATTTTATACAATTTAATTCTTGACTTCGGTCGTTAACAATACATTCAAACTCTAATTTTACATCATTAAACGATAATACAACCATTGAAATTTGCGGAATAATTAAAACTTTCAACCTTTACATCTAAATATCTCAGAATCATTTTAATACTACAAGAGTTTACATCGTAAAACGATATTACAATTCAACATTAATACATTATTCGGAATCTTAAACATGGTTCAAATAATAATAACTCAGCCAAAGTATATAAATCTTCAAATATCACATCTGATTCATATTTTTCAAGTAGCACATAACTTTACCTTAAATCTTTAACCTGCAAAAGTGGTTATTTGTAAGGTTGAGCTCTACAGCCCAGCAAAATCTAATAGTTTTCATGCATCACAAAGCACATAATAACATGCTCGATATACATCTCATAAACATTGGACTAACATAACATACATGTTGTAGTTCATATAACAAGTATAAAGATTTCAAACAGTTCATCATCAAATTGACATAGCAAATAGGAACTGAAAGACTTGCCTTGATCGTTGTTTACCAATAACAGTTTAACAACTTACAGTTATCTGCACTTCACATGCCCTACACAATTATATAATCATACACATCAACTATTAGTCACATAACAACGTATAGTAGTTGTAATGTAAACTTTACTCTATATCTCATAAGTCCGATGACATCCAACTTTGGATATGCTTTAAACATCATATTAACCTATTTTTAAAATTTATTGGACACCCATTTCGGATAAGATAGACAGTCCAAAACAATGTTCAAAACGGGGTGTTCAAAACTATTTTTCATTCTTTCCCAGCTTTACCCTCTCTTGCTAAAACAGTCATAACTTTTTCGTTTCAAAATATTTTTGAGCGATTCTTGAGCCCACGCGAAGCTAACTTCCAGGAATACAACTTTTATCCTTTGACCTTTCCCAAATTCTAAACACATAATTCTAGAAAATTAGTTCAAGGTGACTGCCCCGAGTTGGTTAGACAGTTTTGACTCGACTACTTTGAATGGTCATAACTCTTTGCTCCGAAGTTTGAATTAGTCCGTTCTAGAGTCTGTGGAAAGCTTATTCAGTGTACTATAACATACCAAAAGCCCAAAAATTTCTAAATAATCTAGCTAACCTTGAATTTTCGTTTATGGGTCACCAGTCCACTAGTTTTTCGGACTTCTCGTTTTGACATTCAAAACTCGCTTCGACTCGTTCCAACCCAACTTTCTTTACAAATAAGTCTTATTTAACATAGTCAGACTCGTCTAAGGTCTCGGGTCCCTATCTCTAATTATAATCATTCGAACTCATTTACATAATCAATTTCAAGCCAAAATAAACATAGTAAACTAACTAGTTTACTAACAAAAATAACTAAACTTCCAAAATTTAAACTTTAACTAACAAAATAAATACAATATTTAAAATAATAACATTACCAAAAATTAAATAAGAAACATACCCGAAAATACGAGTTCCACAAACTGACTACGCACTTTCACGCCAAAATTTAACTAAGGAGATCTTTATAAAAAAAATCCTCCCACAACAAAGCCTTTCTCAAAATTGGAGGCCTAATTGTTGGTGAATGAAACAAAGGGTCAAGCCCTTCTATTTATAGGTTAAGAAAAGGGGTAAAGTTCTCAATTTAGTCGATGTGGGACTTGGTTTATACTATTTTTTTATATTTTTAATATGCTAAGTGTATTCATTAATCACGAATTCGTTTCTTAACCGATTCGATCCGTTCAAGTTGCGTTGTTTTCGTTTTATAGGGGAGAACAACAATCATCCGTCAATTTAAAGTTTCAATCGCGAATTCATCATCAATTTTAGTCTCGAAGTACACCAAAACACACATTACCATCAAAACTCAAATTCCTCTTCTTTAGCATAAATACATGAATTTGATTTCTGAAAAATCGTTTTTAGATGACTATTATGAAATTATAAAATCTAATAAAATATATAACATCATAACCAAAAAATTAATTAATCAAAACCCCAATTTTAAAAGAAACTCAAGAACACATAAACTAGAAATATAAACTAGATTATGTACCTTTAATTCCTTAAGAAATAAAATTAACCTTATCAGTAAAATTATAATTTCTATTCAACCATTATAATCATAACATTATGTAATAAATTCTCACTCCTCTAATTTAATTATTTAATTAAATTAGAATATCACCATTATACTCGCGTAATAAAATACGTATAAATCTCATCTATTTTATCACACTTAAATAAATTATCCCATAACAATTTTCATCAAATATTTATTTAATACCATAAATATTCATTTTATTCCATAATGTTTCCAACTAAAATATTTAATGTACTTAATAAATATTTTACTCGCATTATACTAACATTTATATTTTTATGCAATATGTTACCTTTTCACTTTATTAAATCAATTATACTTGTATTAATTCACTATTTTAATTAAGTGAATTATTCACACTATTTATGAAACTTAACTCATAATAATTTTCATTGCCCACAAAGCATAACAATTAAAATTATATTATCTCATAATATAATTTCGACTTAATTAAATTAACTAATATTATTTAATTTCTTTAATAGTTTAATTAACTATTAAATCTCACATTCTCCAACATATGAATATATAATTCTCTTCACACCAAATCACATAATTCAAAATATATACACCTCATAATAAGAATTTTAATTATTAAATT
The DNA here is from genome assembly GCA_016801055.1 of Panax notoginseng. Taxonomy (NCBI): domain Eukaryota; kingdom Viridiplantae; phylum Streptophyta; class Magnoliopsida; order Apiales; family Araliaceae; genus Panax; species Panax notoginseng. The sequence goes on from CM029016.1 coordinate 203,146,610, forward strand.
CTTATTTTAATAACTTATGAAAATTCAGGTTGTCACAGATAATCCTTCCTTATCTTTTCTTCCAATTCGCACGTTGCTTCTTCGGCATCGTGGTTCTTCCATAACACCTTAACCGAAGGTATGACTTTGTTTCACAGAACTTGCTCTTTTCTATCGATGATTTGAATCGGCATCTCCTCATATGTTAAATCCTTCTCTATATGAATCAGCTCATATTCTATTACGTGTTTATAATCTGGCTTATAAGGACGTAACACTGATACGTGAAATACATTATGTATACGATCTAGGTCTGGAGGTAATGCTATCATATAAGCTACCTTGCCTACTCGTTTAAACACTTCAAAAGGTCTTATAAACCTTGGACTTAACTTCCAATTCTTTCTAAAGCGTATCTTTCTTTTCCAGAGAGATACCTTTAAAAATACGTACGAGCCTACCTCAAACTCCCTATTTTCTCGATGTAAGTTTGCGTACTTCTTTTTTTTGTCTTGAGCTGCTACGAGAACCATCCTTATCAACTTCACTACATCCGCTGTTTGCTGCACCAATTCAGGTTCTAGCATTCAGCGTTCTCCCACATCATCCCAACACAATGGTGTTCGGCACTTTCGTCCATATAAAGCTTTATAAGGCGGCATACCTATGCTTGCATGATAACTGTTGTTATACGCAAACTCTGCTAATGGTAGATGATCATCCTAACTACCCTTGAAATCCGTGACACAAGATCTTAACATATCTTCTAACGTCTGAATTGTTCTCTCACTCTGTCCATCGATTTGTGTTTGATATGCCGTACTCAGCTTCAACTGCGTCCCCAACTGCTCTTGCAGACTTCCCCAAAAGTTTGACGTGAATTGTAGGTCACGATCTGACACAATCGAAACTGGTACTCCATGCCTGGAAATAATTTCCTTAACATAAAGTTTAGCTAATTGATCTAACTTATACTTAACCCGGAATGGCAAGAAGTGAGCAGACTTCGTCAACCGGTCCAATATCACCCCCAAATCGCATCATACCCCTTCTAAGTAGTCGGAAGTCCCACCACAAAGTCCATCGTGATATGCTCCCACTTTCACTCCGAAATCTCCAATGACTTTAACATGCCACTTGGTCGTTGATGTTTGGCCTTAACTTTCTGACAAGTCAAGCACTTACTCACATACTCAGCTATTTCTCTCTTCATGTTTGGCCACCAAAAACTCTGTCGAAGGTCTTGATACATCTTAGTGCTATCAGGATGAATCGAGTACCTCAAATTGTGAGCCTCTTGTAAAACTTGCTCCTTTAATTTTGTCTCATTTGGAACTCAAATTCTTCCCTCAAATCTTAATAATCCCTCATTATCAAGACTGTACTTAATATCTTTTTCATTGGTTAACCGCTTTTTCATATGGTCACACTCATGAGTTTTGAGCTGCACCTCCTTGACTCTCTCCACGATGGTATATTGGATCTTCGTCGCGAACAGTTTTTGTCCCAATTCATTTGGTAACTTCTATCTCTATCCTAGCCATCTCTGTTATTAACTCAGTTTGAGAAGTTAACATAGACAACTTCTCCCGACCCTTTCTACTTAAGGCATCGGCAACTACATTGGCTTTCCTAGGGTGATACAAGATTTCACAGTCGTAATCCTTTATCAAATCCAGCCATCTCCTCTGTCTCATGTTCAAGTCCTTCTGTGTGAAGATATATTTTAGACTTTTATGGTCCGTGTATATCTCACATTTTTCCCCGTAAAGATAATATCGCCATATCTTTAAGGCAAACACTACCGCGGCCAGTTCTAGATCATGAGTAGGGTAAACTTTCTCATAATCCTTTAACTGCCGTGATGCATACTTAATGACCTTGCCGTGCTACATAAGCACACGACCAAGTCCTCTATGCGAAGCATCGCTATAAACTATGAAATTTCCTGTGTCATCAGGTAATGACAAAATAGGCGCTTCACTTAACCTCTTCTTTAGTTCTTGAAAACTGTCCTCGCATTTCTCAGTCCACGGGTATTTCACCGTCTTCCTTGTCAAGTTAGTCAACGGAGTAACTATCTTTAAAAAATCTTGGATGAATCTCCGATAGTATCCTGCTAACCCTAGGAAACTCTGCACCTCAGTCGGCATTTTCGATTGTTTCCAATTCGTCACTGCTTTCACCTTTGCTGGATCTACTGAAATCCCCTTATGGTCAATGACATGTCCTAAAAACTGTACCCTCTCTAGCCAAAATTTACACTTAGTGAATTTCGCATATAACTTCTCCTTCCTTAGTGTTTCCAACACTATTCTTAGGTGTTCAGCATGATCTTCTGGCGTCTTAGAATAGACTAGAATATCATCGATAAACACCATGACGAACTTGTCCAAATATTATTTGAACACTCTGTTCATCATATCCATAAATGCAGCTAGTGAATTAGTCAACCCAAATGACATCACCAAAAACTCGTAATGACCATAACGAGTCTTGAATGCTGTCTTCGATATATCTTCATTTCTAACCTTCAGCTGATGATACCCTGTCCTTAAATCTATTTTAGAAAAATACTTTGGCCCTTTCAACTGATCAAAAAGATCATCGATCCTAGGCAATGGGTAGGTATTCTTTATCGTTAACTTGTTTAACTCTCGGTAGTCAATACAAAGTCTTAACAATCCGTCCTTCTTCTTGGCAAACAGTACCGGTGCTCCCCACGGCAAAACACTAGGCTGAATGTACTTTCTGTCCAACAGTTCTTGTAACTGCACTATCAACTCCTTCATCTCCACTGGCGCCATATGATAAGGTGCCATGGAAACTGGTGCCGCTCTTGGCACATAGTCTATAACGAATTCGGTCTCCCTATCCAGTGGAAGACCCGACAATTCACTTGGAAATACATACATGAATTCACTCATTATAGGTATTTGTTCCATGGTCGCTCCCACTCTCTAGGTATCAACAACATGGTACAGATAACCTACACACCCCTTCCTCAATAATTTTCTAGTTTGTGTCATGGTAAGACAACACGAACGTCCCGGTTATTTATTGCCATAAAATATTACATGAGGTTGTCTTAACGTTTTAATATTTACGCTTTTTTTTGACAATCTATAATTTCCCCATGGTTAACCAACCAATCCATTTCGAGAATTACGTCGAATTCTCCTAGCTTTATCGGTATCAAATCTACCGATAATTTATAATCCCGTATGTCTACGCAACAACTCCTATGAATATCTTCAACAGGAATTATCTTTTCGTTTGCTACCTTAATATTTAAAGGTATTGACAACTTTTTGGGAAGTAATCCTAATCGTCTAGCAAAATCACATGCGATAAACGAATAAGTAGCACCCGAGTTAAACAACACGTATGCATTTAGGTCGTTGATCGAAATAATACCTGCGACTACGTCCCTTGATACCATCGCATCTTGGACTGTCATGTTAAAGGTACGGGCCATCGGCCTACCTGACTGCGCTGGATCCCCAATAGTTAACTTAGCACTATTGGCACCCTTATTCCCGTCCGTTCCCTTCTTCGGGCAATTCTTTGCCATGTGGTCAGTTGACCCACACACAAAGCATCCGTGGTTCTTCTTTGGACTTGGACAGTTAGGCGCAATATGCCCCTCCTGTCCACAATTGTAGCATACAGCCTTCCCCTTGAGACAGACTCATAAGTGAGTCTTCCCATAGGTCTTGCAGGCCTCCATCCTCCTCTTCGGGTCTCCTTGCTTTACTCCAATATTCCCAGAGTTGAACACTTTCCACTTTTATCCCTCGCCACTCCTGCTAGCTCCTTCAATCTTTACTCTCCCATCCACTTTCCCTTTATTCTTCTTATCTTTGTGGTATTGGCTCCACGCCTCGCTACCACCTTCGATGATTATTGCCTTCTCTAAAATGGTCCCAAGCGAAGTACTTCGGAACACAGAAATACAGTTATAGAGTCAGGGTTTCAAGCCCTGCTTGAACCGTCACACCTTCCTCACCTCGGTTGTAAGACCCCAACTTATTAATGAATAAAATCAAATTTTCTCTAAATATTATTGTGAATAATAAGGGGTTAATTTGATATAATACTTTGGTTATGGATAAAATGTGCAAATTTTGCAAAATAAGCAAGTGGTTATAAAATATTCATTTTATCGGGGAATATTCGTTTGGTCGTGGAATATTCTTGTTGTCGGAGAATATTCGTACGACGGCACAGCCTTGTGTGGGCCCCATAACGGAAAGCGATTGGATGAAGAAAACGACAAGTATAAGTTATTTATAAATAACGGCGTAGTTGTTACCATTAATACTGTTGGAATACCCGGTGGTTAAAATACAGTAGCACACAGTATTGCGCCAATTATTGATTCTTACGTAAGAAGGCACTACTCAATAATTGTTACAGTAGTTATTGTTCAATATTTTATTTTATTGATTCAATAATTGTTGCGTTGATATTTTATATTATTGTTGTTTCAATAATTGTTGCTGCATAATATTTTCCATTATCAGATCAATAATTCATATTATTTGAATAATATTATTAGATAACATTATTGGCAATGTCTAGAAAGTTCTGTCTAAGGAGAGGTTTGGTCATCTAATTGCGCGCCAGTAAGGAGAAATCCTTATTGGAAAGCCCCCTCTTTCCTGGGAACGGCCTGGTTGTCATAAATGTGATTCTGTAATATTATTTGTGAATAATTAATTATTGATTCATATGATAATGAAATATTTATTTTATGTGGATATAAATGAGGGATATATTTTTTGTGGTTAAAAATGAAGGAGTTAATGTTGAGGTTTTTATCAGTATTTTTGTCGAAATGGAGGTATTAAAAATCAGGGTTTTTGAGATATTTTGCGGGGGTTATAATTTTTAATCCGACCGTTGGATCGTGATAATTTTTTGGATATGTTATACATATATAAGTTGAGTATATGTCCACAAATTTTGAACCGTTAAAAATGAACGTATGATTTATTATGAATTTTACGAGATGACTGGTTCAGAAATTATTGAATTTTCGAAGTTTATTATTTTGATGGAAAATTCTAGAATTGGTGGGCCCCACTCTTGGTTGGTGAAGAAATGTGCTGAGATTTTTATTCAAATGTGGTGGTTGGGAATAGTAGCAGGTAAAGCCATCAGGTTGCAGGTTAAGTCTGCTTCGGCGTGCTAACATTTTCCTATAAATAGAGGGCTAAGTTAGAATTGAAAATCACACCAGAAACAAGTTTTCTCTTTTTCTCTCTCTAGATTATTGAGTGTATTTTGTGAGTATTTAGATACTTTGAGAGTTTTTATTCATCAGAGCAAGTTTCTTTCAGCCTTGTACCGGTATTCCGACCAGAAGTACTGATATTTTGAGGTAAGGGATACTATTTTCTTCTTAATGATATTATTTTCTTCAATATCATTATGCTGAAATATTGATATGAGTTTTTAACAAATTTGGAACTTTTTTTGTGACGGGGTTACTATTCACGTATACGGCACTATTCACGTATACGGTACTATTCACGAATACGGCACTATTTACCAAAAAATAAAAATTTTCCCTTTTTGTCGATTATATTCTATTAGATTTTTTCCTGTTGAAGACTAACGATAATTTGTTATATATTATCTTAGTCATAATATTCTTTACTGGGCTAGTTGAGCTCACCCTTTTCCTTTTTGTTCCATTTTTCTTCTCAGGAGGTGAGAACATAGCAGGATCTAGTTGGGGTATGGAGTGATGGTTCTAGAAAGATGTTTTAGCAGTCCTCACTATTTCTGTAAAATAGTGTTTGAATAATTGTAATGAGGATTTATTTGAGTGTGGATATTGTCCAGAAGACAATATTTGTATTTAAACTCACAGTATGTGTTGTCGTATTTTGCACGATAATTGTATTATTAAAGTTGTAGTTTGCTTTCTGTACTATGTATTTGGTGACTCAGAATGGGTGTTGTATACCTATTTTGGGGGCGTCACATCGGTGTCCACTTGGTATGGAGTGAACCTCGCCAGTTCATTAAACTTGGCGGCGTATTGGGGAACCGTCATGTCCCCTTGTTTCAAATTGAGAAAAAGCATCTCCATCCTTCCCTGCATGCTCATGGGAAAGTAGTTCTCGAAGAATATCTCCTTGAACCTCAACCACGTTAGATTCTCGATCCCGGCCCTAGCCTGATTGGCCTCCCACCAAAAGTTGGCATTTCCTTTCATCATGTAGGTTGCAAAGGCAACCTTCTGGCCCTCGTCGACATTTGCTATGACAAATGCCTCCTCGATTTCTCTCACCCACGTTTGGGCTTCGATAGGGTCCGTAGTTCCTTTGAACTCCGACGGATCCACGCTCTTGAAATCCTTAAGCGTAGTAGCTCGTACTACACCAGGATTTACGGGGATGTTAGCCCCAGTTCTATTAAATGTTACTGTTAAAAGATTTACAAACTCCTGCATGGGGTTAACTGGACCTCCCTCCGATTGGTTTACGTTAGCTCCTTGATTACGTGGTACTCTTCTTGGCAACATTTTGTTGTTACAAATAACACATTTCGTTATTATTCATTTCCTGTTAGTTAGTTATTATTCACAATTTAAACAATCAATTAAACATTCATTACTCAACATGTTCTAAAAAAGGCTTATATTCATTCATTGTAGTATAATACTACATCATTTACATTATACAACCTAAGTTGATTACATTACTTTTCCGCAATTGCTTTCCAAAATTTAGAATTTACAAAAGACTACCCTTTATTATACAAAAGAGGGATTTAAGTCACTACTAGATACATAATATTTACATATCTAAACTACTCTAGCTACTACTAGATTACATCTGCCTCAAGGCATTATCAAAATCTGCCTTGGCAAGATCGGCAATAATATCACGGCTGATAGTATGCCGCATCTGCCCTGCCTTTACGGGATAGCCAGCTACCTGTGCTGGAAGTCCGCATGAGAACTCCTATGAATATAGGACATTCTCCCTATCTTCTGCTTTTTGGTCTTTAGCTCCCCCCTGAGCTCAATGACCTCCTGTTTCAGCTCATGGACCTTGTCCTTGGCCAAAACTCTCTCATCGTGCTCCTGCTTCCACATGGACTCCACATCCGTCTTATCCTCTAAGACAGCCTGGAGGTCTGTTTTTATCTCCTTAACCTCCTGACAGTAATGGATGTTTCTATCCAACACTGACATAAAAAGTGACATCATTGACTCCCCCGGAGCCATCTCTGCTGCTATTGCTACTAGGTTGACGGACACTACCTCCACCTCTTCTTCTAGCATGTCGTCGAACACGGACATAAGATCTAGGCTCTCTGAGTCTCCAGACTCAACCACTACAAATTCGGGCTCTGCCGCTATGGGGTTCGGTATAATCTCTATCTGATTAACCGATCCTTCACTGACTACCTGTACATCTCTAGACATTCCATTTTCTCCTGACATCTACACCACACAAATAAGTTTGAGTAGTACATGTCAGTAGAATAATAAAAACACATAACATATATAATGCATTTTTAATGGGTTAATTTTCATATTTTATTTCTTTAACTTTTCTTAAGTTTATGACTTAAGGTTTAAATTCCCCCCTTAAGTTTTATAACCTAATGCTTTGATACCAACCTGTGACGCCCCCAAATTCGGGTATCTTCTAACCCGACAAGTGGTCTACACTGTGCTATAGTTCACGCAAACATTCAATTGAAATGCCTCAAAAGAACGAATATGTCTTATATATATTCAAAATAATATTAACATTTCCCCAGGTTCTTTATAACCGTTACATTTTTCCTTGTCATAATATCAAATATTATCATTATAAATCTATACTATTACATAAGTAATCTACGGGTTCGCCTTAGCCTTTCCTTTATCCTTGCCAGATCCATCGTTCGATCTTAGCTGCATTCATATGGTTCAAGCAAGAGTGAGCCTAACTAGCTCAGCAAGTACAACAATTCTAATAAAACTAGCATGCTCGAAACATAGGAATCGTATATCTTCAATAACTAAAAAATAGTTATGAAGTACTATCGATAATTCAAAATATCACTTCTTTTCATTCAAAACGTTTTACAATAACAATATTCAGTAAAATATCAATTCCGGTCCAAGACCATGAGCATTTCTTAAGTACTTTGAAAAGGACATCCCGACACTAAGTACGTAAGTCCGGCATAGCTTACGAGCACGTCTAGGTGATCAGCCTATAGTACTCTATGTTAATCAACACTACATTCATTAGACGTGTGTACGTTTAAGTTGTGGCAACCTCACGTGCCTTTCGTTTGACGACAAAATAATTTAGCATACTCAGTCTCCTTTTGAAAACCACACCAATATTAGTTTGGTAAATCATTGACAATACTTTGATAGATTATAAGAAATCAAACATATCATAAGTCTAGCCGAAAGAATTGGCGTTGACTTCATCAGACATTAACTCATGCGTAAGAATACATGAATCACAAAGCTTGTCCATATTTAACTGAAACAAGGGATAGAACACTTGCCTTTAGCGTCTGCTACAGTTATAACACATGCACTTGAAGTCCTTAAGTCTCTATAGTAGATGATAACATCACATAACACATTAGGTCATGAATAACATACATGATTCCTAAAGAATCTTACCCTTCTTCTCAATCTAATTACGTATTAGATTTGTTATTATTGGTTTCAGCTTGCCGTTATAACTTACATTGTCATTACGTTCATGTTCGATTGATTATCTTCACCCTTAGATATCATACTTAGGGTTTAACAATGTTTTAAATAATGTTATTTCAAGTTGTAGTTCATGATTTAATCAATTCACTTTCTTTCTTTACTTGTAATTTTTCCTCTCTATCAATTCACATTTTCCTATAAATAGAGGGGTAAGTTAGAATTGAAAATCACACCAGAAACAAGTTTTCTCTCTTTCTCTCTCTAGATTATTGAGTGTATTTTGTGAGTATTTAGACACTTTGAGAGTTTCTATTCATCATAGCAAGTTTCTTTCAGCCTTATACCGGTATTCCGACCAGAAGTACTGATATTTTGAGGTAAGGGATATTATTTTCTTTTTAATGATATTATTTTCTTCAATATCATTATGCTGAAATATTGATATGAGTTTTTATCAAATTTGGAACTTTTTGTGTCGGGGTTACTATTCACGTATACGGCACTATTCACGTATACGGTACTATTCACGAATACGGCATTATTCAACGAAAAATAAAATTTTTTCCTTTTTGTCCAAGATGTCTATTATGGTTACTATCTTTGATTGTATCCATGTTTTGATCTTTATTTTTGAATTCTGCTTCACAATTGATTATTATGAAGTATTATTGATCTTGGATAAACTATTATACGAATCCCTACTATTTGTCCTTCTGTCTCACTGGATTCGTTCTCTTTAAGATATTTTTCATCATCCTCAGTCCTAAATGATGATATTACTGAATATCTTTGGCCTGTAGTGCAACGATGTATGATTACTTGATGAATATCTTTGGTCTGTAGTGCAAAGATGAACAGGTGTTGAGATGAACATGACTGACAGGTGATACAAATGAATATCTTTGGCCTGTAGTGCAAAGATGAGTATTTGGATAAAGATGATTATTAATTGATGTTACAGGGATAAAATATTGATGATGGACTTTTAAATCTTAGAAGATAGTAGAATTCTTTCTCTACTTGACTCTTCTAATGGTTTGCTGTTTCCGCTGCAGTTGTTGATCTAAAACTTGTTGTCGATTATATTCTATCAGATTTTTCCCTGTTGAAGACTAACGATAATTTGTTGTATATTATCTTAGTCATAATATTCTTTGCTGGGCTAGTTGAGCTCACCCTTTTCCTTTTTGTTCCATTTTTCTTCTCAGGAGGTGAGAACATAGCAGGATCTAGTCGGGGTATGGAGTGATGGTTCTAGAAAGATATTTTAGTAGTCCTCACTATTTCTGTAAAATAGTGTTTGAATAATTATAATGAGGATTTATTTGTGTGTGGATATTGTCCAGAAGACAATATTTGTATTTAAACTCACAGTATGTGTTGTCGTATTTTGCACGACAATTGTATTATTGAAGTTGTAGTTTGCTTTCTGTACCATGTATTTGGCGACTCAGAATGGGTGTTGTATACCTATTTTGGGGGCGTCACAGTTGGTATCAGAGCTTAGGGATATGATCCCTGGCTGAGATGTGAGACAAGAACTAGGAGGGGAGAGACGGGAAATTCCTTCGCTAGTATGACCTGACTAAGTTTATTTGGTGTTTATTTGGTTGGTCAGAGTATAGGGATAATATATGACATGACTATTAACCCTTGTTTTATGGCAGTATTTAAGAATGGCAGCTGAGAACGTTAATATTGGAGTAAATCAAACCGTGGAGACACCTTTGATCACCACCCAGGGGAACGTTCAACAGGAAGGCAATATTCCTCCTGTAAACAACGTTACCGAGCAAACGATGAATGATGGAATGTTTAGGAGCTTTTTGCAGTTCATGTAAAATCAGACGAGGGAGACTCGTGTGCAGAATACGGGTGGAAATGATAACAACGCGCGGTTTGTCACAGCTAAGCAGTTCAAAGAATTGGGACCACCAGAATTTAAGGGAAAGCCGGATCCGATCATGGCGGAAACGTGGGTCAAGCAAATTACCAAGATATTCGATGTCTTGGGATGCACGGAGGAACAGACGGTTCCATTCGCCACCTTTATGTTTCGCGGTGAGGCAGACTACTGGTGGGAGTCTGTGAAGCGTACCCAGCCTGACGCACTCAACATGTCCTGGGAAACATTTCAAAAACTGTTCAATGACAAGTACTTTCCTGAAAGTATTCGTCATATGAAGGAGGTGGAGTTTATCAGACTGGAACAAAACAACATGACGGTGTCCCAGTACGAGGCGAAGTTTGTAGAGTTATCCAGGTTTGCACCTCATTTGGTCGAAAATGAGGAACGAATGACAAGGATGTTTCTGAGAGGTCTAAAACCCGAGATTCGGCAATATCTTATCTCTCATAAATTTTCTTTATATTCAGATGTTGTAAACAGGGCTCAATTATTAGAGCGAGATAATGAGTATGTGCAACCGAGGGACCACAACCAGGGTCATACCGGTGGCGGCAGTCATCGAAGCAATGAAAACCAGCAGGGAGGAAAACATTCGGACAAAAGCGGTAACCACTCTGGTGGTAATCGTGGTCATGATAATAGAAGGAGCGAGTCGGGAGGGGATTTCAAGAAGAGAAGGTACACCAATGATAACGTAAAGACATCAGCACAAACATCAACTGTTTCAAGGGGAGGAGAACGACCACCGGTCGTATGTTACAAATGTGGAAAGAGGGACATATCAGCCCAAACTGCCCACAACAATCCAAGGTATGTTATAATTGTGGAAAGGAGGGTCATATAGCTCGAGAATGTTCTGTAGCAAAACCAAGTTCAGCGGTGATGGTAACTCCAAAAGTTGTCCCGGATAAGTCAAAATCAGCGGTTCCTGGAAGGGCGTTTGTCGTGACTGGCCAAAACGCGAGAAACCCGAACGAGGTGATCACGGGTAAGCTAATCTTGAATTCTTGCAAAGTTTATACTTTACTAGATACCGGTTCTACCCATTCTTTTATCTCTCCTGCTTGTGCTCAACGTTTAAACTTGACTCCGAAGAAATTGGACTTTAACTTATCTGTTGAAACTCCGTTGGGTGAAACCTTCGTTACATCTACAGTTTATAAATCTTGCATGATCCAAGTTGGCACTATCACATTACCTGTTGATCTTATCTCTTTAAAGATACTTGCTTTTGATGTGATTTTAGGAATTGATTGGTTAACCACTCATTATGCTAAAATTGATTGTTTTCGTAAGGTTGTTAGTTTTCATATTCCTAACCAACCTGTCATACGAATTCAAACTACTAAACCACTAAAATCAGTCACTGTCATATCAAGCCACAAAGCTATTCGTTTATTGAAAAACGGATGTCAAGCTTTCTTAGCCCATGTTATGGATTTGAACAAAGACAAGTCAGATTTGAATAATATTTCTATTGTTAGAGAATTTCCCGATGTATTTCCTAAAGAACTTCCTGGTCTACCCCCAGAATGTGAAGTTGAATTCTTTATTGACCTTGAACCCGGTACAAAGCCCATTTCTAAAACTCCATATCGAATGGCTCCTATTAAACTTCAGGAGTTAAAAGTCCAACTACAGGAGTTGTTGGACATCGGTTTTATTCGTCCTAGTACGTCTCCTTGGGGTGCTCCTGTTTTATTCGTAAAGAAGAAAGACGGGAGTATGCGACTTTGTATTGATTATCGAGAATTGAACCATGTCACCATCAAGAATAGGTATTCGCTACCTCGCATTGATGACCTGTTCGACCAGTTACAAGGAACACAATTCTTTTCAAAGATCGACCTTCATTCTGGATATCATCAGCTGAAGATTAAAACTGAGGATATTCCAAAGACTGCCTTCAGAACTCGGTACGGGCATTATGAATTCTTAGTCATGTCTTTTGGATTGACTAATGCTCCTGCTGCCTTCATGGATATGATGAACCGTGTATTCAAAGAATATTTGGATCAGTTCGTTGTTGTCTTTATTGATGACATCCTCATCTATTCCAAAAGCCGTGGAGATCATGAGCGCCATTTGAAGCTGGTACTGCAAAGGCTTCGTGAAAATAAGCTATATGCCAAATTGAAGAAATGCGAGTTCTGGCTTGAGGAAGTAGCATTCCTTGGGCACGTGGTGTCAAAACATGGAGTATCTGTCGACCCGGCGAAGATTGAAGCCATACAAAGTTGGGAGCAACCGAAGTCGGTAACCGAAGTACGTAGCTTTCTGGGCTTAGCTGGTTATTATCGGAGATTTGTGGAAGGATTTTCTCGAATCGCTACTCCGTTAACTCAGCTGACTCGGAAAGATACAAAATTCGTATGGAGTGAGGAATGCAAGAAGAGTTTCCAAGAACTCAAGAGGAGACTCATTTCGGCACCTGTTCTGACAATACCATCTGGTTCGGATGGATTTGTTATCTATAGCGATGCTTCAGGCAAAGGGTTAGGATGTGTTCTCATGCAACATGGGAAAGTCATAGCCTATGCCTCACGACAACTCAAAGAATATGAGAGGAATTATCCTACTCATGATTTGGAGTTGGCAGCAGTCGTTTTTGCGTTGAAGATCTGGAGACACTACCTGTATGGGGAGAAAGTGGAGATCTATACAGATCATAAAAGCCTCAAATATTTCTTCACCCAAAAGGAACTCAACATGTGGCAGCGACGTTGGCTCGAGCTGTTGAAAGATTACGATCATACCATCCAATATCATCCTGGAAAAGCAAACGTAGTAGCTGACGCATTGAGTAGAAGATCATATGCGGGTACGAGTGCAATGTTGTTAACACAAAGGCCCATTTTGTATGACTTGCAAAGGATGGAGATAGAGATGAAGGCTCCAAGTACCCACATGATGATATCAAATATACGAGTAGAACCGACTTTAATCGATAAAGTTAAAGCTGCTCAAGCTACGGACATGGAGCTGATGCGTATGAAGAAGAAAGTGCAAGAAGGTGCTATTCCAGGAGCAAGAATCGATGAAGAAGGAATACTTCGAGTCAACTCCAGACTTTGTGTTCCTAACGATTTTGACTTGAAGCATAGAATAATGATGGAGGCACACAACACACCGTTTGCAATCCATATTGGGAGTACCAAAATGTATCACGATCTTCGACATACATTTTGGTGGAGCAATATGAAAAGAGAGATCGCGGAGTTTATCTCGAGATGTTTAACTTGTCAACGTGTAAAAGCGGAGCATCAAGTACCAAAGGGTCCATTGCAACCACTTGAGATTCTGAAATGGAAGTGGGAACACATTACTATGGATTTTGTTATGGGTCTTCCCAAGGTTTCTTAAGGCATAGATGTGATTTGGGTTATTGTTGATAGATTAACCAAGTCCGCTCATTTCTTGCCGATACGTGAAACTTATTCCCTTGAACGTCTTGCTAGTATGTACGTGAACGAGATTGTGAGATTGCATGGCATGCCAGTATCCATAGTTTCGGATCGTGACCCAAGATTCACTTCACGATTTTGGGTTAGCTTGCAGAAAGCTATGGGCACGGATTTACGATTCAGTTCGGCATACCATCCTCAAACGGACGGACAATCAGAGAGGACTATTCAAACTCTTGAAGATCTATTAAGACTTTTTGTCCTAGATCTCAAAGGGAGTTGGGATAAGTACCTACCATTGGTGGAATTCTCCTACAACAACAGTTATCAGGCGAGCATAGGTGTGGCTCCATTCGAGGCGTTGTATGGAAGAAAATGTCGTTCTCCAGTATGCTGGGACGAGGTGGGTGAAGCAACATTGTTGGGACCAGAGATGGTACGCATTACTACAGAGAAGATCCAAACGATTCGACAACGTATACAAACGGCACAGGATCGACAAAAGAGTTATGCGGATCTTCATCGGAAGGACGTGGAATTTAATATTGGGGATCATGTATTATTACGTGTTGCACCATGGAAGGGAGTTACAAGATTTGGGAAGAGAGGGAAGCTCAATCCAAGATTTGTTGGTCCATTTGAGATTCTTGAGCGAATAGGAAATGTGGCATATAGACTCGCATTACCTCCAAGCATGTCTCGTGTTCATAATATTTTTCACATATCTATGCTTCGTAAATATGTTAAAGACCCGAACCACATTATTGAGTTAGAACCAGATGAGATAGCTGAAGATTTAACGTACGAGGAGGTACCTGTTAAGATCTTGGATAGGAAAGAGCATGTCCTACGCACGAAGGTTATACCATAAGTTAAGGTTTTGTGGAGAAACCATGCTATTGAAGAAATGACCTGGGAGTTGGAATCAGAAATGAAAGCGAGGTATCCTCACCTTTTTGAAACATCAGGTACGTACGTCAATTTCGATGACGAAATTTCATAAGGAGGGGAAGTTGTAAGACCCCAACTTAGTAATGAATAAAATCAAATTTTCTCTAAATATTATTGTGAATAATAAGGGGTTAATTTGATATAATACTTTGGTTATGGGTGAAATGTGCAAATTTTGTAAAATAAGCAAGTGGTTATAAAATATTCATTTTGTCGGGGAATATTCGTTTGGTCGTGGAATATTCTTGTTGTCGGGGAATATTCGTACGACGGCACAGCCTTGTGTGGGCCCCATAACGGAAAGCGATTGGATGAAGAAAACGACAAGTATAAGTTATTTATAAATAACGGCGTAGTTGTTACCGTTAATACTGTTGGAATACCCGGTGGTTAAAATACAGTAGCACACGGTATTGCACCAATTATTGATTCTTACGTAAGAAGGCACTACTCAATAATTGTTACAGTAGTTATTGTTCAATATTTTATTTTATTGATTCAATAATTGTTGCGTTGATATTTTATATTATTGTTGTTTCAATAATTGTTGCTGCACAGTATTTTCCATTATCAGATCAATAATTCATATTATTTGAATAATATTATTAGATAACATTATTGGCAATGTCTAGAAAGTTCTGTCTAAGGAGAGGTTTGGTCATCTAATTGCGCGCCAGTAAGGAGAAATCCTTATTGGAAAGCCCCCTCTTTCCTGGGAACGGCCTGGTTGTCATAAATGTGATTCTGTAATATTATTTGTGAATAATTAATTATTGATTCATATGATAATGAAATATTTATTTTATGTGGATATAAATGAGGGATATATTTTTTGTGGTTAAAAATGAAGGAGTTAATGTTGAGGTTTTTATCAGTATTTTTGTCGGAATGGAGGTATTAAAAATCAGGGTTTTTGAGATATTTTGCGGGGGTTATAATTTTTAATCCGACCGTTGGATCGTGATAATTTTTGGATATGTTATACATATATAAGTTGAGTATATGTCCACAAATTTTGAACTCTTAAAAATGAACGTATGATTTATTATGAATTTTACGAGATGACTGGTTCAGAAATTATTGAATTTTCGAAGTTTATCATTTTGATGGAAAATTCTAGAATTGGTGGGCCCCACTCTTGGTTGGTGAAGAAATGTGCTGAGATTTTTATTCAAATGTGGTGGTTGGGAATAGTAGCAGGTAAAGCCATCAGGTTGCAGGTTAAGTCTGCTTCGGCGTGCTAACATTTTCCTATAAATAGAGGGCTAAGTTAGAATTGAAAATCACACCAGAAACAAGTTTTCTCTCTTTCTCTCTCTAGATTATTGAGTGTATTTTGTGAGTATTTAGATACTTTGAGAGTTTCTATTCATCAGAGCAAGTTTCTTTCAGCCTTATACCGGTATTCCGACCAGAAGTACTGATATTTTGAGGTAAGGGATACTATTTTCTTCTTAATGATATTATTTTCTTCAATATCATTATGCTGAAATATTGATATGAGTTTTTATCAAATTTGGAACTTTTTTTGTGTCGGGATTACTATTCACGTATACGGCACTATTCACGTATACGGTACTATTCACGAATACGACACTATTTACCAAAAAATAAAAATTTTCCCTTTTTGTCCAAGATGTCTATTATGGTTACTATCTTTGATTGTATCTATGTTTTGATCTTTATTTTTGAATTCTGCTTCACAATTGATTATTATGAAGTATTATTGATCTTGGATAAACTGTTATACGAATCCCTAATATTTGTCCTTCTGTCTCACTGGATTCGTTCTCTTTAAGATATTTTTCATCATCCTCAGTCCTAAATGATGATATTACTGAATATCTTTGGCCTATAGTGCAAAGATATATGATTACTTGATGATATCTTTGGCCTGTAGTGCAAAGATGAACAGGTGTTGAGATGAACATGACTGACAGGTGATACAAATGAATATCTTTGGCCTGTAGTGCAAAGATGAATATTTGGATAAAGATGATTATTAATTGATGTTACAGGGATAAAATATTGATGATGGACTTTTAAATCTTAGAAGATAGTAGAATTCTTTCTCTACTTGACTCTTCTAATGGTTTGCTGTTTCCGCTGCAGTTGTTGATCTAAAACTTGTTGTCGATTATATTCTATCAGATTTTTCCCTGTTGAAGACTAACGATAATTTGTTGTATATTATCTTAGTCATAATATTCTTTACTGGGCTAGTTGAGCTCACCCTTTTCCTTTTTGTTCCATTTTTCTTCTCAGGAGGTGAGAACATAGCAGAATCTAGTCGGGGTATGGAGTGATGGTTCTAGAAAGATTTTTTAGCAGTCCTCACTATTTCTGTAAAATAGTGTTTGAATAATTGTAATGAGGATTTATTTGAGTGTGGATATTGTCCAAAAGACAAAATTTGTATTTAAACTCATAGTATGTGTTGTCGTATTTTGCACGACAATTGTATTATTGAAGTGGTAGTTTGCTTTCTGTACTATGTATTTGGTGACTCAGAATGGGTGTTGTATACCTATTTTGGGGGCGTCACATCGGTGTCCACTTGGTGTGGAGTGAACCTCGCCAGTTCATTAAACTTGGCTGCGTATTGGGGAACCGTCATGTCCCCTTGTTTCAAATTGAGAAAACGCATCTCCATCCTTCCCTTCATGCTCATGGGAAAGTAGTTCTCGAAGAATATCTCCTTGAACCTCAACCACGTTAGATTCTCGATCCCGGCCCTAGCCTGATTGGCCTCCCACCAAAAGTTGGCATTTCCTTTCATCATGTAGGTTGCAAAGGCAACCTTCTGGTCCTCGTCGACATTTGCTATGACAAATGCCTTCTCGATTTCTCTCACCCACGTTTGGGCTTTGATAGGGTTCGTAGTTCCTTTGAACTCCGATGGATCCACGCTCTTGAAATCCTTAAGCGTAGTAGCTCGTACTACACCAGGATTTACGGGGATGTTAGCCCCAGTTCTATTAAATGTTGCTATTAAAAGATTTACAAACTCCTGCATGGGGTTAACTGGACCTCCCGCCGATTCATTTACGTTAGCTCCTTGATTACGTGGTACTCTTCTTGGCAACATTTTGCTGTTACAAACAACACATTTCGTTATTATTCATTTTCTGTTAGTTAGTTATTATTCACAATTTAAACAATAAATTAAACATTCATTACTCAACATGTTCCGAAAAAGGCTTATATTCATTTATTGTAGTATAATACTACATCGTTTACATTATACAACCTATGTTGATTACATTACTTTCCCGTAATTGCTTTCCAAAATTTAGAATTTACAAAAGACTACCCATTATTATACAAAAGAGGGTTTTACGTCACTATTAGATACATAATATTTACATATCTAAACTACTCTAGCTACTACTAGATTACATCTGCCTCAAGGCATTATCAAAATCTGCCTTGGCAAGATCGGCAATAATATCACGGCTGATAGTATGCCGCATCTGCCCTGCCTTTACGGGATAGCCAGCTACCTGCTGCTGGAAGTCCGCATGAGAACTCCTATGAATATAGGACATTCTCCCTATCTTCTGCTTTTTGGTCTTTAGCTCCCCCCTGAGCTCAAAGACCTCCTGTTTCAGCTCATGGACCTTGTCCTTGGCCAAAACTCTCTCATCGTGCTCCTGCTTCCACATGGACTCCACATCCGTCTTATCCTCTAAGATAGCCTGGAAGTCTGTTTTTATCTCCTTAACCTCCTGACAGTAATGGATGTTTCTATCCAACACTGACATAAAAAGTGACATCATTGACTCCCCCGGAGCCATCTCTGCTGCTATTACAACTAGGTTGAAGGACACTACCTCCACCTCTTCTTCTAGCATGCCGTCGAACACGGACATAAGATCTAGGCTCTCTGAGTCTCCAGACTCAACCACTACAAATTCGGGCTTTGCCGCTATGGGGTTCGGTATAATCTCTATCTGATTAACCGATCCTTCACTGACTACCTGTACATCTCTAGACATTCCATTTTCTCCTGACATCTACACCACACAAATAAGTTTGAGTAGTACATGTCAGTAGAATAATAAAAACACATAACATATATAATGCATTTTTATTGGGTTAATTTTCATCTTTTATTTCTTTGACTTTTCTTAAGGTTATAACTTAAGGTTTAAATTCCCCCCTTAAGTTTTATAACCTAATGGTTTGATACCAACCTGTGACGCCCCCAAATCTGGGTATCTTCCAACCCGACAAGTGGTGCTACACTGTGCTATAGTTCACGCAAACATTCAATTGAAATGCCTCAAAAGAACGAATATGTTTTATATATATTCAAAATAATATTAACATTTTCCCAGGTTCTTTATAACCGTTACATTTGTCCTTGTCATAATATCAAATATTATCATTATAAATCTATACTATTACATAAGTAATCTACGGGTTCGCCTTAGCCTTTCCTTTATCCTTGCCAGATCCATCGTTCGATCTTAGCTGCATTCATATGGTTCAAGCAAGAGTGAGCCTAACTAGCTCAGCAAGTACAACAATTCTAATAAAACTAGCATGCTCGAAACATAGGAATCGTATATCATCAATAACTAAAAAATAGTTATGAAGTACTATCGATAATTAAAAATAGCACTTCTTTTCATTCAAAACGTTTTACAATAACAATATTCAGTAAAACATCAATTCCGGTCCAAGACTATGAGCATTTCATAAGTACTTTGAAAAGGACATCCCGACACTAAGTCCGTAAGTCCGGCATAGCTTACGAGCACGTCTAGGTGATCAGCCTATAGTACTCTATGTTAATCAACTCTACATTTATTAGACGTGTGTACATTTAAGTTGTGGCAACCTCACGTGCCTGTCGTTTGACGACAAAACAATTTAGCATACTCAGTCGCCTTTTGAAAACCACACCAATATTAGTTTGGTAAATCATTGACAATACTTTGATAGATTATAAGAAATCCAACATATCATAAGTTTAGCCGAAAGAATTGGCGTTGACTTCATCAGACATTAACTCATGCGTAAGAATACATGAATCACAAAGCTTGTCCATATTTAACTGAAACAAGGGATAGAACACTTGCCTTTAGCGTCT
Source organism: Panax notoginseng (assembly GCA_016801055.1). NCBI lineage: Eukaryota > Viridiplantae > Streptophyta > Magnoliopsida > Apiales > Araliaceae > Panax > Panax notoginseng. Next base: position 203,166,643 of record CM029016.1, read on the forward strand.
GCTACAGTTATAACACGTGCACTTTAAGTCCTTAAGTCTCTACAGTAGATGATAACATCACATAACACATTATGTCATGAATAACATACATGGTTCCTAAAGAATCTTATCCTTCTTATCAATCTAATTACGTATTAGATTTGTTATTATTGGTTTCAGCTTGCCGTTATAACTTACGTTGTCATTACGTTCATGTTCGATTGATTATCTTCACCCTTAGATATCATACTTAGGGTTTAACAACGTTTTAAATAATGTTATTTCAAGTTGTAGTTCATGATTTAATCAATTCACTTTCTTTCTTTACTTGTAATTTTTCCTCTCTATGAATTTCTTAAGGCTGGCGCAGCGGCGTCAGCTTCCCTTCTTAAACTCACACTGCGGCGCGGTTTAGCAGTACCCCAGCCCCGGCCTTGGCGCTGCGGCGCCACTTGCCCTTCACCGTGTCGCGCTGCGGTGCCAACTAACAGTGCCCCATGTTCCGGCCTCGCGCTACGGCGCGAGCCTTGCTTCCTTGAGTCGCGCTGCTGTGCGGACTCTGTGCTTCAGATAATTTTACAGTTTTGAAATTTTGTGAAATTCCCGGGCTCGTAACTTATTCGTTATAAGTCTGAATTGGCTCGTTCAAGAGCCTACGGTTCACAAATTACATACTCTACGTGTTCATGCAAGAATTTTATCTATTTGACTTTGTTAGCTAAAACTTCACCTATTAGTCCATTTTTAGCGAAAACGATAAACGTTCGTGAACGTTCAACGCTCGTTTCTTCGTTCTAAGTCGGAATCTGGTCATTTTCGAGTCCGCAACTCTGTAATGCCAAATACGACTTGTCTCCATCGAAAACCAACGTTTTCGATTTCAAACACAAATTCTAAATTTAAATCCGAGAATTTCATGAATTCGATGATTATCGTCCAATCGTGTAAATTCAAGATTCAATCCATTATCTAGACATTTCAACATACATATTCCAACAACTTATCTTTAAATTAGGTTATGGCTTATTCCTCATAAGTTCATAACTTAATAAATTATAGATTAAAAGATTTCATTTCCTTATGACTTTTTATTGATTTAAGTCTTTTAAGCAACATTCTTACATCTTATCAATCATACTAACTTCTTAAGGTAAACATAGAACAAATTCATCATGGTTCTTCATAAGTTCATAACTTATTTAGGTTTGAATTACTTATTCATTACTTATACGGCTTAAGTCCACTGATTATCCATTTCTTATGTGTTCTTAGCATACATGTTCCTTAAGTTACACTTCTCTTATCACCCTACAATAGTAGAAATGGAAGATATAAGATCACAAGATCATTACCTTTGATGACTAGGTTTCTTCTTCTTGGAAAATCTAACAATGAAAGCTTAGCTTAAAAGTGCTTATTCTCTCTACCAATTAAGTTACTTTGTAAAGAAAAGTTTGTTGGATAAAATTGAATAAGTAATTAATGAATCCAAGGCTTTGTATTTATAGGCTTTCTGAAGTTAGGGCAAAATAGTCATTAGAACATCCACCTCCTTAGTAACCTCCTTACTATTCTCTTACTTAATAACTAAGTAAACTTGTTAGCCACACTTATTACTTGGCCTCCATATTAAATCCTTGGTCAACACAACACTTGGGCACCAAGATCACCCATGGGTTGCCCCATGGATCACTCTTGTCCAATGGATCATCATTTGGGATTAGGTCCACTTAGATTAACTTATTCATTCGTGCTTGCAATAAAATGCTTTGGGCCTACGTTAATAAACACTTGGGCTTAACTTAAATCCCACATGGTTTACACCTTTATTCATATTGGACTTGTACCTCATACAATATTCCACAATTCCATTTCTTTAGACTTTAATCCTTAACGTTCTCAAATTAAGTCCGCATGCGAAATATTACGTTTTCCATACTTGAATTATTATTACATAATCCATCTCACCTTGATATTATGACGTTACGTTTTTCTCGGAAGTTCAAAATTAATTCCCGAGTGGAAAATGTTGAATAGTGTTTTTCAGAAAATTTCTCGGAAAGCTTTTATTTTCGTCTTGGAAATTCAAACACTTTAATTCCTTCACATAGTTAAAATACTACGACATTCCGACGTTTCTAGGTTATAGAACGATATTCATTTTACTAACACATAAGAATAATCAATAATAGAATTTTATTCATTATTTAATTATTCAAAAGTATTTTACAAATGATCAAAATTTCTCGGTCGTTACAGATTAACTTATTCCTTTGGACTTGCATTAAATTAAATTGGGCTTCACATTAACAAACACTTGGGCTTACACCTTAATTCTTATTGGACTTGTACTTCATACAAGATCCCACAATTCTATTTCATTTGGCCTTAATCCTTAATGTTCTCAAATAAAGTTCGCGTGCGAAATATTACATTTTTCATACTTGAATTATTATTACATAATCCATCTCACCTCGATATTCTAACGTTACGTATTTCTCGAAAATTCAAATATAACTCCCGAGCGAAAATCGATGAATTGTATTTTTCGAAAAAAAATTCGGAAAGCTTTTATTTTTGTCTTGAAAATTCAAACACTTTAATTCTTTCACGTAGTTAAAATACTACGACATTACGACGTTTTTAGGTTATAGAACGACATTCATCTTGCTGACACATAATAATAACCAATAATATTATTTTATTCATTATTTAATTCATTAAAAATATTTTACAAAGGATCCGAATTTCTCGGTCGTTACAGTCCCTTGACGGAGTCAACAACGGAGGAGAGAGAAATGGGGAGAGGGATTTTGGCGGAGGGATCAAGAACTGCAGAAATGGAGAGAGATCCGGTGTTGAGGGTGAAGGGGCCGGAGTGAGGGGAGGAGAGAGAGAGGAGGGCAGAGAAGAGGGTGGTGGTGGTGGAGAAGTCGAAGTAGGGAGAAAGTTAGATGTGGGTGGTGTATTGGTGAGTTGACTCAATGTAGGAGTGTGGGTTTAACAGAGAGAGAAGGTAGGGGATTTTGTGAAATAATTGTAAACTACCAGGCTTACCCATCTCTAATAAATATTACAGCCTTAGCCGGTCACTTTTGACCGGTTAACTGACGAAAGTGTGCTTTCTGTTATGTTTAATTGAAGTTTGGGGTGTACTTAGACACCTTTTTTGGTTTGGGGTGCAAAAGTCAACATGGGTGTAAAGTTTGGGGTGCACATTATCTTTTAATATTGATAAATATATACAACAGTACTACTATCACATAAAAAAGGCTCATATAATACTCACATACACACACATGCATATTGTGGACCCCCACCTAACATGTGGGGCCTACAAATATGTATGTGTATACGTGAGCCACCATTATGTGATAGTAGTATTATTTAAATATATAATATTTTTATTGTTCTAAAATAAAGATTATTAATAATTAGGGCTAATAGCATATTAACCCTTGAAATTCCATTTGTTTTATATTTGAACTCTTAAAGTATTAATTCTCTCGATATGGGCCTGCAAGTTATACTATGTTATCGATACACACTCAAATCCGATATTCAGCCTATTTTTTGTCGAAAAGAGTTATGTCACGACATCATTTTCTAGTAAAAGACCTATCGGATTACCAATTAGGGTCTAGCATGTTCACTTAATAACACTTGGGGGTCCGAATTGAAAGAATAAGTATATTATGGACTTAATTAATTTAGCTAAGATAAAACTTGAGGGATTAAAGTGCTATTAGTCCTATCAACTTTTTGAAATCAATTTGAGACATTTTAAAGTGATATGAATTCTTTTAATTTTAACTATTATAATGTAAATTATCTCAAGTGCCTCCTTTTTTCTAACTTTGAAAGTATCAATATATATTATCGAGGAACAAAAACTACATTATGACCCTTTTCATTCATAATTACATAATAAGCCTAAGTGGCATAATTCTATTTCTAGGCTTTAGCGCAAGAGCGCTTAATCCCAGAGCTATTATGCACTCTTTTAAGGGCATGTAATTATATTGAAGCACATAATTGGTTGAATTGAGATATTATCAAAATGTTATATTTCATTTGATTACTCATGCTTATTTGAAATCATTATTGTTTCCAGGATCTGGATCCGTTATTCATTCAACGGAAACTCTTGTTGGATATCCAACAGAAGAGTATTTGCTAGTTCTCGGAGGCACAATAGTTATCTAGAAGGGGGGGTTGAATAGATACTTAAAAATCTTTTCCTTTTAAACTTGTTAGTTGTTATTGATTAAAACTTAGCGGAATTAGTAATTGTTTTAATCTCCCTTAAGATATAGTGAAGTTATGAAAGTGAGGCAGTTATGGCAGATATAGCAGTTATAGCAAGAATGTAAAGACACAATCGTTTTAAGTGGTTCAGAGCACTTAAAGCTCCTAGTTCACTCTTCTACTCCTCGAGTAGGAAATCCACTAAGGATGTATTTTACAGCTTCTGAATCACACAGATTCCTTCTAGACCAGCAGTCTAGGAACTTCTTAGTTCACTATTGAACTCTTCAAGTCCAGCAGACTTGACTCTTTTTAGTTCACTTAGAACTCTTCAAGTCCAGCAGACTTGGCTCTTTTTAGTTCACTTAGAACTCTTCAAATCCTTCTGACTTAGAACTTTACAGTTGATTGGTAGTTGTTGAGTTCTTGATGGTTGCTACTCAGTTGCTGTTTAAGCACTTGTTCGAAAGAGCTGAGTAGCTGAGCAAGCTTTCTCTTTTTCTCTGATCGTAGAGTTGAGCGTTGAGTGTTTTTCCTATTTTTGTTCAATCCTTGCTTAAGTCTTTCATCTTCTTGATTTGCATATATGTGATCTTGAAAAACAATCTGTTGGATCCATCCGTTGAAGCACTAAATGCGTTTTTCATTTATGTTCTTTGATGGAGACTTTTCTGCACATCTTCTGAATTGCATTATGGCCCACTGACACAACAGACTGCTTTCTCACCTAACACTTGAAAATATGTTTTTCCTCTTACCCATGGTACTTTCCTTAGCTTCTTCAATACGCTTCTTTGTGGCATACTAAGGATATTTTTATGCCTTTGGGACTGGTGAGTACTACAATGTCTAGAACCCATTCCACATTTGTAGGAGTTTGTCTCCATTCAAAACGTGGGGCTTGATGCTTCTCACAGATGGCTGATGATACTCTACGATTCAGATCGTGGTGACTTGTCGCCTTGGTGCTTGGTCTGATGCTATTAGCAGAAAGCACTACGATTTCTCTTAAATACGTGCACACTACGATCGTCGCTTAAGTTGTAAACTCTACGTTTTCGAGAGCACACTACGATCTCTGAGTTGGCTTGGCAAACGTTGGAACCACTCTACGATTTTCAAACAGGCCCTTCAAGGCATGCACACTACGATTCTCGAAGCTCTACATTTCTGCCTTAACTTCTTTAATCTTGACCAGCTTGATATACTACGATCTCTTCGAAGCCTATCTATTACATCTCAAGATCAACCTAACAGCTTTGATCTCTCTATCTATACATTCATTTACAGAATGATACACATTAAGAGCTTAGATCAACCTAACAAATTTGATCTATCACTAAGTCCTTGAACATAGATTCCTTGAAGGACTTTATAAATAATCATGGGCATTTACAGTTAAACATCAAATCAAAATATGCACTCTCCCAACAATCTCTTCCTATTTGATGTTGACATAACCGAGGAGATTTGTTGTCATGATTATTAGTTTCTAGATGCATTTGCAGGAAAATAAATATGACTTAGTATTTCAGTGAGCAGCTGAAATTTCTAGAGAATAAGCATGAATTTATTGATGGTTGAAGAGTATTACAATTTAGCTTTATATTAATAAGAATTTAAACTTTCACTTATCTCTATTTCTTTGGTCTTTTGCATGGAGGATTGGCATACTCCTCAGCCCTTCTTTTCCTGCTTACTTCATCCCTTTTGGCTATTTCTTCCAGCTCACTTAGGCTTATCCTTGGGTTATGATCATGCCTATTCATGAATACAGGATCTCCAATTGGCATTCTTAGGCCTATAGTGGTCACATTTTGTGAGCTGGTAGCTGGCCCTTGAATCCTTATTGGCTGAGCCATTAAGATTTCCTGTTGATCAGATCGTTGAGTCTGATTGCTTGATCGTGGAGTCTGTTGATGGCTTCTTGAAGCTTGAGTATGGAATTGACCTCTGCCTCTTCCTTGACCTCTTCTGTTTCCACCCTGGGCTCCTTCTCCTTTCCCTTTATTCTCCCCCTTTATGTCAGCATCAAGGGTTTGAATGTCTGCTGAGAGGCGATTCAGGCCTTGGACAAGCTCGTTGAGCTGACTTTTGGTCTGAGCAATATCCTCTCAATTTTCTTCTATTAGAGCTTTAGACCGAGCTTCCCTTTGTTGGAGAACGGAGAGAATGTTGTCAGTTTGCTGGCCACTGCTGACGTAGAATTTTTGGAATTCTTTGACAACAGTTTGTAGAGTGAGGAAGCTTTCCAACATGTTTTTATTCTGATTTTCTTGAGTTGTCTGTAGGGCAATGATAGCTTCTCTGTGTTTTTGGGCTGCCAAAAAGTGAATATCATCCCGGTCCTTTATGCTTTGAATCATGTGCTTGACGAACTCTTTAAGTGTCTTAGAGAGCGTAGAGCTTAGGGATTGTGGGAGTTTATTGGTAGCATTAATCATTGTTGTTAATCTCAGCTGAATAAAGTCAGTGTGTTCTTCAAGACTCTCATCGAGTTCCTTGATCACTTTCTTAGACATTGCTGATAAGTCAGCTTCTGTGGACAACTCTGAAAGAATTTCATTTAGTTAGGGAGTTTGTGAGGAAGGGGTTTGTCTCTGGTATTGATCTTGTAGTGAGTAGAGGGCAAGATCGAGATTGAAGTATTTGTTGCCGGATGAGGATGGAATATCTGATGGAGGTGCCTCGGTTTGGGTGTCTAGAATATGTGGCTCTACGATTTCTCCTTGAGACTCTACGATGGAGCTAGATTCAGTGATCGTAGAGATGATAGGATTATGGATTAATATGAAGTTTGATGTATTTGTTTCATCAGTTATAGAATTTTGGGATTCTGTAACTGGTGGTTGACTTGGAGGATTGAGAGTCACTTCCAACCAACTTGGAAATTCATAAAATTGGCTTAAAAAAGATAATGGATAATGATTTACTCTGAAAAGGATTGGAATAGATAATACCTCATGCACCACTCTTTAAGAGGGTTCATTTGTGATGAGTTTCTTGGCAAATTTGAAGGTGCCTGTGAATCCATGAGCCAGCGCAGTGATGGCTGGGTATTCTTTGAAGCTCTAGAACATATGGTTCCAAGAGTTTAGGATTTAGGCTTGATGATATGGCATCATGGGTAGGTAAGAGAACATCTGATTGTAGGGATAGCTTCTATACCCATCTTTTCCCACACCAATGATCTCAAGGTCATCATTATCTTCTTTTCCCTTTTCTTCACTATCTTCCTTTGGGGATTCCAATATCTCAATGACTTCATTTTGCTCTTGCTCTGGTTCTCCCTCGTTTTCTATAAGAGCAGCTTCTTCTATTAAGGGAATATCATGGGGCTCCCCCTCAGCATGATCATCCCTTTGCAGGACTAATGGCTCCCCCTCAGCTGGAGCACTTTTAATCATTACAACTTCTGGAATTTCCCTTTCAGATTGAGCATTTTCTTGAATGAGAGCTTCAAGTATCTTCCCCTCAACTGGTGTATTCTCTATCATAAGAACTTCAGGTGTCTCCCCCTCAGCTGGAGCATTGTCCTCTTGACTTTCTTTGGACAGTTCCTTTTTAGTAGCCATTCTCTTGTCTTCCTCCTTGAGCACTCCTTCATTGACAAGGATATATTTCTTGACCAGTTTTCTTCTTGGTTTTCTAGGCTGAGCCACAGCCTCAGGACTTTCTTGAACTTCAGTTTTGTCCTGTTGATCAGCCAGAATGCTTGATGCAACTACTTCCTTGCCTGATATGGTGGCTCTATCTTCTTCTGCCTCAACCTACTGTTGCTTCTTTCTCAGGATCCTTAGAGTCTCAATGTCAGAGGACTCTACTGGTTTATCAGTTGTGGATCGCTGGGGTTCTTCTTCCATCCTAGCCTTAAGCTTCCTCTTGCCCTTGCTATTTCTGACAAGGACATAGGGTTCTTCCTTGTTTGTTTCTTCTTCTTCTTCGGTCTCCTTGACAACTGACATATTTCCTGGAATGCCTGCATCCTTCAGATCACTAGTTCTTCCACTGGACTCGATCATCATGCGTACATACTCAGCTGGGTTCCTTTTCTAATTCTTAAATAGTTGTTGGGTCATTCGTCTGTTTGGATTGATGGACTCTCCTTCATCGTCCCCAATCTTATCACCCCAGAACAGACTGTAGTAAGATGCTTATGAATCGTCCGTAGAGCATCTTTTGAGAACCCTTTGTCTTCTTTGAGTTGAGAATCCATTTTCCTATCCATTCTAGCAGTAGGGCTCTATAGTTAAGCTGTATCCCACAGCTTATGGCAGTCATAAGCTTTAGTTGCACCTCATTTACAGAATCGTGCCCAGTGCTCTTACAGCATATACACTTCCCAATAATGTCAGCCAAAAATTCGTACCTCTGAGGAAACTCCTTCTTCTTATATCCTTTTACAGAGGGAGATTTCTTGTGATGCATTCTTTTAAGTTCCTTGTGGAAGTCTATGCCATCTATGAATGGATACCCTTTAGGTTTTAGACCTAGGGCTAGATTGATGTCCTCAGCCTTTAGTCTGATTTCTACGTTCCTGACTTTCGTAGTGATGGTGTTATTTTCAAATACACCATTATTGTAGAATTCTTTTACCAACTTCGGGTAGATCAATGTGTCTGTACCCAAAGCTTCTTCGAGACCCGCCTTCTTCAGTAACGACATAGTTTTATGAAACTTAGGTTCAGCTGTTTTGAACTCGTCAAAGTAGAGTCTGTAGCCGGAGATAACACTGGAAGTCGTCATTTGATTTTCTTGCAAGAAGTGTGATTTACTGAGCTTTCTTCTGATTTAGGGTTTCTATTTTGAGAGAGAATGAGAGAGATAATCTTTTGAACTTCTGATTTCAAAAAGGCGCTTTCAAATAATACAGGTAACTTCCCTCTCTCCATTTTTCTTAGTGGGACAGGTATCGAATTCTGCTTGGCTCTACGAATTTGACTGAGAGGGATTGTACTGATTTTCCCTTAGCTCCTGTAGAGCTGATGTGTCTTTAGGGAGGACTACGATCGTTGAGGTAGCTTTTGTGATCATTGAGTATGCTTTGCATTCATTGAGTCTGAACTATGATCATTGATTCTGTCCAACAATCATCGTGTCTGAGCTACGATCGTCGAGTCTGTCCAGTATTCATCGTGTCTGAGCTACGATCGTCGAGTCTATCCAGCATTCGTCGTGTTCGAACTACGATCATCGAGTTTGACCGGATCCTTGTGATGAGTTATTGACTTAGCATTCTTTTAAGGTAGCTCAGGGAGGGCCAACCTAAAGAATGAATCGAGGGTTAGGTTTGTCCCTGAGGCGCTTATCAGAGGGATTGCTTAGTTTTGAGCTTCTCATCACAAGGTGTACTCTTTCTTTATAGATGAGGCTTCTGCCATCGTTGAGTCTGCACTACGATTGTTGTCTTTGTATCTGTATGGTTAGCACAAACTAGAGCATATATTTCATGGTTGTAAATTTAGCATGCCTAGCTCACTTATTAACTTATTAAATCTGGATTTATCTAAAGGTTTCGTAAAGACATCAGCAAGTTGATTTTCAGTACGGATATATTGTAGAGAAATAGTTCCATTTTGCACATGATCCCTAATGAAGTGATATCTTATTTCTATATGCTTGGTCCTAGAATGCATGACAGGATTATGAGTAATTGCTATTGCACTTGTGTTATCATAGTGAATGGGTATGGATTTGAATTCAAACCCATAGTCAGCTAGCTGATTTTTCATCCATAGGATCTGAACACAGCAGCTATCAGCAGCAATGTATTTAGCTTCTGGAGTTGAAGTAGATACTGAATTTTGCTTCTTGCTAAACCAGGACAAAAGTCTGTTTCCCAGTAATTGACAGGTGCCACTGGTACTCTTTCTATCTATTTTGCATCCTGCAAAATCAGCATCTGTGAATCCTGTTAGTTCAAATAAGGACTCCTTGGGGTACCAATGCCCCAAGTAAGGTGTACATTTGAGATACCTGAAAATCCTCCTTACAGCAGATAAATGTGATTCTTTAGGGTTAGCCTGAAATCTAGCACATATGTATGTTGCAAACATTATGTCTGGCCTACTGGCAGTTAGATATAGAAGATAGCCTATCATACCTCTGTATTGAGTTATATCAATAGTTTTACCTTTTTCATCTTTGTCAAGCTTGGTTGTAGGAGCAATTGGGGTTTTCATGGGAGAGGCTGATTTATGCCATACTTCTTGAGTAAATCTTTGATGTACTTGGCTTGGTTTATGAAGATTCCTTCATCAGATTGCTTTACTTGTAGTCCGAGGAAGAAATTTAGCTCACCCATCATGCTCATTTCAAACTTGCTCTGCATAAGCTTGGAGAATCTCTTGCATAACTTTTCGCCAGTAGACCCAAAAATAATATCATCAACATATATTTGAACTAATAAGACTTTGTCTTTATGCTTCCGAAGAAATAATGTGGTATCTACTCTACCTCTAGTGAACCCATTTTCAATAAGGAAGTTAGTCAGTGTTTCATACCATGCTCTAGGTGCTTGTTTAAGACCATATAGGGCTTTATCTAATCTATAAACATAATTAGAAAGAGATGAATTGATGAAACCTGGAGGTTGCTCTACATAGACTTCTTCTTGGAGTTCTCCATTCAGGAATGCACTCTTGACATCCATCTGGAAGACCTTGAACTTCATGTGAGTGGCAAAGGCAAGGAATATTTTGATGGCTTCTAATCTGGCAACTGGTGCAAATGTTTCATTATAATCAATGCCTTCTTCCTGAGAGTAACCCTTGGCCACCAGTCTTGCCTTATTTCTGGTTATAACTCCATCTTCATCCATCTTGTTTCTGAAGACCCATTTGGTTCCAATGACAGGATGACTCTTTGGTCTTGGTACCAATCTCCATACTTTGCTTCGTTCAAATTGGTTGAGTTCTTCCTGCATGGCTTCTATCCAGCTGGAGTCTTTCATAGCATCCTCTATCTTTTTTGGTTCCATTTGTGACGCCCCCAAAATTAGGTATACATCACCCATCTTGGGTCGCCAGATACATGGTACAGAATTCAAATACAACTTACTAATACAACTGTCATGTACAATACGACAAAACATAACTGTGAGTTTGAATACAAATATTATCTACTAGAGAGTATCCATACTCAAAAGGAGTCCTTATTACAATTATTACCACACTATTTCACAGAATAGTGAAGACTACTAATGCTATCATTTGGACCATCACTCCGTTCCCCTATTCGTCCCAGCTATATTCTCATTTCCTGAAGAGAACAGTGAAAGAAAGGGTGAGCTCAACTAGCCCAGTAAGAAATATTATGACTAAGATAATGCAGAATAAATTATCATTAGCCTTCAACAATGTTAAACTGATAAAATACAATAGATATCAAGTTTAACTGTAGCGGAATAAGCAATCCATTAAAAGAGTCAAGTAGAAAATAAACTCTACTATCTTTTATGATTTAAAAGATTTTCCAACACTGTGATTGCTGAGACTCAGCTTAATAAAATAATCCACATCATCGAATCACCCCTGCACTACGGCCAAGGATATTCGTATCTTCATTAATGGTCATGACCATACCAACAACTGTCCATCAATGCACTACGGGCCAATGAGGACTTTTACCACATCATTTGTAACATTACGGTCATGATTATACCGAATAATCCCTGGTCATAATCATACCAAGTCCATCTATGCACTACAGGCCACAGATGACTTTCAACATTTTATAAACATGAGGATGATGACAATGATATAAGAATTCAATAAAACAAGTTCAAGAATTAATTTATCCAAGAATTAACAACGTCCAAATTATCAACATGATACTGCTTTGTGGAGTAAAATTTAAGAATGATTAGAATAACATTTTCACGAAAAGATACTGGATGAAACAGAATTATCAAGGATATTCCACTAATTTCATGGAGTATAGAAGTTAAAACTTAACAAACTGAGTATAATAAAGAATGGAATAACAAAAGAAATCACCCAGCATGCGATAGACCGCACAGACAGGTTATTCTAACAGAATAATAAATAATGGAACCAGGTCTGGCGTAAACGCACATACAGGATATTCCGATAGAATAATAAATAATGGAACCAGGTCCGGCGTAAACGTACAGACATGATATTCCGACAGAATAATAAATAATAGAACCAAGTTCGGTATAAAACACACAGACAGGATGTTCCAACAGAATAATAATAAGACGAAACCAGGTCTGGTGTAAAACACACAGACAGGATGTTCCAACAGAATAATAATAAAAACGGAATCAGGTCCGGTGTAAAAGACACAGACAGGATGTTCCAACAGAATAATAGAAGAATGTCACCAAGTATAGGGTAGACCGCATATACAGGTTATTCCAACAGAATAATAAGAAATGGAATAACAAAAATTCTCTTCATGAATAAGAAAGAATAACACCCCTTACCGTTTTAATGAAGAACTGAAATAAGGAAGTAGTTAAGTAACATAATACTTTTCTTCTCTCTCTCTATAGTTTCTCTCTATAGTTTCTCTCTTTAGAGTTCAGTGAATTCGTAAGAAATAATGAAGGAATGGGCTGCTATTTATAGAAAAATGTAATGCATAGTAACTAATCCATGAACGGTCCAAGTTGATTACTTTAATCTGACGGTCCATATTTAAAGAGAAATCTTTTAAATAAAATATAATATATTCTATTTATAGAATAACTTTAATAAAGTATTATGTTTTATATAAAAAGATGTTTCTGTTTTATTACGTTAATAATACGAATAAAACAAAACTTCATTATCGCTAAATAATTCATATTATTAATTGACAATAATTAAATCAAACTGAGTGACTTCTTACATAAACATTAATAATCAATACCGTGTGCTACTATGTAACCACACGTATTACTGTACTTTTACTACCGAGTAGTTCAACAGTATCAATGGTAAAACTTCTGCCGTTATTTTTAATAAAATATTTTTGTCGTTTTCTCAATCTGACAATAATTCTATTGTGGAGTCCACCAATGATTGTGCCGTTGTACGAATATTCCCTGTTAAAACGAATATTCCCCGATCAATCGAATATTATATAACAACTTGCGTACTTTGTAAAATTTATAAATATTACCCACAACTATAACATTATATTAAATTAACTCCATAATATTTAAAAATGATATTTATAGAAAATTCATCTTTATTTATAAAAGTTGGGGTCTTACAACCTCCCCTTCTTATGAAATTTCGCCCTCGAAATTAGGGTACGTACCTGGTATGTCGAAGAGGTAAGGATACCTTGATTTCATTTCAGATTCTAACTCCCAAGTCATTTCCTCAACATCGTGATTTCTCCACAAAACTTTGACTTGAGGTATAACCTTGGAGCGTAGAATATGTTACTTCTTATCCAAGATTTGAACAGGAACTTCTTCATACGTCAAATCCTCCGTTATTTCGTCCGGTTCTAACTCAATAATGTGGTTCAGGTCTTCCACATATTTACGTAACATGGATATGTGAAAAACGTTATGAACATGAGACATACTTGGCGGTAAAGCGAGTCTATAAGCCACAGTTCCTACTCGATCGAGGATTAAAAATGGACCGATAAATCGAGGATTGAGCTTTCCTCTCTTTTCAAATCTCGTAACTCCTTTCCATGGAGCAACACGTAAGAACACATGATCTCCTATATCAAATTTCACGTCCTTTCGATGAAGATCAGCATAACTCTTTTGTCGATCTTGTGAGGTTTTTATACGTTGTCGGATCGTTTGAATCTTTTCTGTAGTCATACGTACCAACTCCGGTCCCAACAACGTTGCTTCACCCACCTCATCCCAGCATACTAGAGAACGACATTTTCTTCCATATAATGCTTCGAATGGAGCTATGCCAATACTTACTTGATAACTGTTGTTGTAGGAAAACTCCACCAATGGTAAGAACTTGTCCCAACTTCCCTTGAAATCTAGAATACAGAGTCTTAATAGATCTTCAAGTGTTTGAATAGTCCTCTCTGATTGTCCGTCTGTCTGAGGATGATATGCCGAACTAAATCATAAATCCGTGCCCATAGCTTTTTATAAACTAACCCAAAATCGTGAAGTGAATCTTGGGTCTCGATCAGAAACTATGGATACTAGCATACCATGCAGTCTTACAATCTCGTTTATGTATATACGAGCAAGACGTTCAAGTGTATAAGTTTCTCGTATCGGTAAGAAATAAGCAGACTTGGTCAATCTATCAACAATGACCCAAATCGCATCTATACCTTGAGAAACCTTAGGAAGACCGGTAACGAAATCCATGGTAATGTGCTCTCACTTCCATTTTGGAATTTCAAGTGGTTGCAATGGACCTTTTGGTACTTGATGCTCCGCTTTGACTCGTTGACAAGTTAGACACCTTGAGATAAACAACGCTATCTCTCTCTTCATATTGCTCCACCAAAATGTATGATGAAGATCATGATACATTTTGGTACTTCCAGGATGGATTGCAAACGGTGTGTTGTGCGCCTCCATCATGATTTCATACTTTAAATCAGGGTTGTTAGGAACACAAACTCTAGAGTTGACTCGAAGTATTCCTTCTTCATCGATTCTTGCTTCCGGCATAGCACCTTCTTGCACTTTCTTCCTCATACGCATCAGCTCCAGGTCTGTAGCTTGAGCAGCTTTAACTTTATCGATTAAAGTTGGTTCTACTCGTATATTCGCCATCATCACATGGGTCCCTGGAGTCTTTAACTCTATCTCCATCCTTTGCAAGTCACACAAAATGGGCCTTTGTGTTGACAATATCGCACTCGTACTTGCATATGATCTTCTACTCAATGCGTCAGCTACCACGTTCACTTTTCCAGGATGGTATTGAATGGTATGATCATAATCTTTCAACAGTTCAAGCCAACGTCGTTGCCGCATGTTGAGTTCTTTTTGAGTGAAAAAATATTTGAGGCTTTTATGATCCGTAAAGATCTCCACCTTCTCCCCATACAAGTAATGCCTCCAAATTTTAAGTGCAAAGACAACAGCTGCCAACTCTAGATCATGAGTAGGATAATTTCTCTCATATTTCTTGAGTTGTCTTGATGCATAGGCTATGACTTTTCTATGTTGCATGAGAACGCATCCCAACCCTTTGCTCAAAGCATCACTGTAGATGATAAATCCCTCCGAGCCAGATGGTATAGTTAGAACATGTGCTGAAATGAGTCTCCTCTTGAGTTCTTGAAAACTCTTCTCACATTCTTCGCTCCAACCGAACTTTGTATCTTTCCGAGTCAGTTGAGTTAATGGAGTAGCGATTCGAGAAAATCCTTCCACGAATCTCCGATAATAACCAGCTAAACCCAGAAAGCTACGTACTTCGGTCACTGATTTAGGTTGCTCCCAGCTTTGAATAGCTTCAATCTTTGCCGGGTCAACAGATATTCCACGACTTGATACTACTTGCCCAAGGAATGCTACCTCCTCTAGCCAGAACTCACATTTCTTCAACTTGGCATAAAGCTTGTATTCACGAAGCTTTTGGAGTACCAGCCTCAAGTGTTGCTCATGATCTTCACGACTTTTGGAATAAATAAGGATGTCATCAATAAAGACGACCACAAAGTGATCCAAATATTCTTTGAATACCCGGTTCATCATATCCATGAAGGCAGCAGGAGCATTAGTCAATCCAAAGGACATGACTAGGAATTCATAATGGCCGTACCGAGTTCTGAAAGCCGTCTTTGGAATATCCTCAGTTCTAACCTTCAGCTGATGATATCCAGAACGAAGATCGATCTTTGAAAAGAATTGTGCTCCTTGTAACTGGTCAAACATGTCATCAATACGTGGCAATGGGTACCTATTTTTGATGGTGACATGATTCAACTCCCGATAATCAATACAAAGTCGCATACTTCCATCTTTCTTCTTCACGAATAGAACAGGAGCACCCCAAGGAGAAGTACTAGGACGAATAAAGTCAATGTCTAACAATTCCTGCAGTTGGATCTTTAACTCCTGAAGTTCAATAGGAGCCATTCGATATGGGGCTTTGGAAATGGGTTTTGTACCGGGTTCAAGGTCGATACAAAATTCAATTTCACGCTCTGGGGGTAGGCCAGGAAGTTCTTCAGGGAATACGTCAGGAAATTTATTAACAATAGAAATATCATTCAAAACTGACGTATTTTTGTTTAGATCCGTGACATGAGCTAAGAAAGCTTGACATCCGTTTTTCAATAAACGAATAGCTTTATGGTTGAGATGACAGCGATTGATTTTAATGATTTGGTTGCTTGAATTCGCATAATAGGTCGACTAGGAATATGAAAGCTAACAACCTTACGAAAACAATCAATTTTTGCATGATGAGTAGTTAACCAATCAATCCCTAGAATCACGTCAAATGCAAGTATTTTTAATGAAATAAGATCGACAGGTAATGTGTGGGTACCAACTTGAACCAAACAAGACTTATAAACCGTGGATGTAATGAAGGTTTCTCCCAATGGAGTTTCAACAGATAAGTCAAAGTCTAATTTCTTCAGAGTCAAATTTAATCTATGAGCGCAAGTAGGAGAAATAAAAGAATGGGTAGAACCGGTATCAAATAAAGTATAGACTTCGTTAGAGTTTATGATAAGCTTACCCGTGATGACCTAATTCGGGTTCCTTACTTTTTGGGAGGTCACAACAAACGCTCTCCCTTGCACTACCAATTTTGACTTTTCTGGGACGGTCTTTGGTGTCTCCATCCTGGCTGAACTTATTTTTGGTAAACAATAAAATCGAGCTAAATGACCTTCTCTTCCACAATTATAACATGCTTTAGACGGCATCGCGCAGTTTGGACTGATGTGGCCCTCCCCTCCGCAATTAAAACATATGATAGGTGGTCGTTCTCCTTCCTTAATAACGAGTGTTGGTGCTGACGTCTTTCCATCATTGTTGAATCTCCTCTTCTTGAAATGACCATTCTTATTATTTTGGCCCTGATTACCACCGAAGTGGTTACCATTTCTGGCCTGTTGATTCCCTCCACGCTTGTTGTCACCGCTTCGATGACTGCTCTCACTGTTATTATCATTTTGCCGACTGCTCTCTTTTGGTTGCGTTGACTCATTATCGCGCTCCACTAACTGAGCCCTATTCACAACATCAGAATACAAACACAGTTTATGAGATATAAGATGTTGACGTATCTCAGGTTTCAAACCTCGCAAAAATATTCACGTCATTCGCTCTTCATTATCCACCAAGTGGGACACAAACCGGGACAACTCAGCAAATTTAGCCTCATACTGCGACACGGTCATATTATTCTGCTCCAATTTGATGAACTCCACCTCCTTCATGTGACGAACACTTTCAGGAAAGTATTTGTCATTGAACAGCTCTTGGAACTTCTCCCAAGACATCTTCAGTGCGGCAGGTTGAGTACGCTTAATCGATGGCGGCAAAGGGAACCTTTTGCTCCTCGGAGCATCCCAAGACATCAAATATCTTAGTGATCTGCTTTATCCATGTTTCCGCTACAAGTGGTTTTGGCTCTCCCATAAACTCCGGTAGTCCCAGCTCCTTGAACTGTTTAGCGGTGACCGTCCGAGAGTTTTCAGTGTTTCCACCTATATGTTGAACAGGAGCCGCTCTCGCCTGTTGTTGCATGAACTGCATAAAGCTTCTGAACATTTCATCATTCATCATTTGGTCAGTATTGTTGTTTGCATGAGGATTGTCGCCTTCCTGATGCACATTATCTCGATTATTGATATGTGGTGAATCAACAGTCACCTGTGCTCCATTGCTATTCTCAACATTCTCGGATGCCATTTTTAGATACTGCCACAAAACAAAAGTTAATTGATATGTCATATATTATCCTTATATTCTGACCGACCAATTAAATACCATGCAAATAAACTTAGGTAGGTCATACTAGCGAAGGAATTCCCCGTCTCTCCCCTCCTAGTTCTATTCTCACATCTTAGCCAGGGATCATATCCCTAAGCTTTGATACAAACTGTGACGCCCCCAAAATTAGGTATACATCACCCATCTTGGGTCGCCAAATACATGGTACAGAATTCAAATACAACTTACTAATACAACTGTCATGTACAATACGACAAAACATAACTGTGAGTTTGAATACAAATATTGTCTACTAGAGAGTATCCATACTCAAAAGGAGTCCTTATTACATTTAGTACCACACTATTTCACAGAATAGTGAGGACTACTAATGCTATCCTTTGGACCATCACTCCGTTCCCCGACACGTCCCAGCTATATTCTCATTTCCTGAAGAGAACAGTGAAAGAAAGGGTGAGCTCAACTAGCCCAGTAAGAAATATTATGACTAAGATAATACAGAATAAATTATCATTAGCCTTCAACAGTGTTAAACTGATAAAATATAACGAACATCAAGTTTAACTGCAGCGGAACAAGCAATCCATTAAAAGAGTCAAGTAGAAAATAAAATCTACTATCTTCTATGATTTAAAAGGTTTTTCAACACTGTTATCGCTGGGACTCAGCTTAATAAAATAACCCACATCATCGAATCACCCCTACACTACGGCCAAGGATATTCGTGTATTCATTAATGGTCATGATCATGCCAACAACTGTCCATCAATGCACTACGGGCCAATGAGGACTTTTACCACATTATTTGTAACATTACGGTTATGATTATACCGAATAATCCCTGGTCATAATCATACCAAGTCCATCTATGCACTACAGGCCACAGATGACTTTCAACATTTTATAAACATGAGGATGATGACAATGATATAAGAATTCAATAAAACAAGTTCAAGAATTAATTTATCCAAGAATTAATAACGTCCAAATTGTCAACATGATACTGCTTTGTGGAGTAAAATTCAAGAATGATTAGAATAACATTTTCATGAAAAGATACTGGAGGAAACAAAATTATCAAGGATATTCCACTAATTTAATGGAGTATAGAAGTTAAAACTTAACCAACTATATATAATAAAGAATGGAATAACAAAAGAAATCACCTGGCATGCGATAAACCGCACAGACAGGTTATTCTAACAGAATAATAAATAATAGAACCAGGTTCGGCATAAACGCACAGACAGGATATTCTGATAGAATAATAAATAATGGAACCAGGTCCGGCGTAAACGCACAGACAGGATATTCCGACAGAATAATAAATAATGGAATCAAGTCCGGTGTAAAACACACAGACAGGATGTTCTAACAGAATAATAATAAGACGGAACCAGGTCTGGTGTAAAATACACAGACATGATGTTCCAACAGAATAATAATAAAAACGGAATTAGGTCCGGTGTAAAACACACATACAGGATGTTCCAACAGAATAATAGAAGAATGTCACCAAGTATAGGGTAGACCGCGTATACAGGTTATTCCAACAGAATAATAAGAAATGGAATAACAAAAATTCTCTTCATGAATAAGAAAGAATAACACCCCTTACCGTTTTAATAAAGAACTGAAATAAGGAAGTAGTTAAGTAGCAGAATACTTTTCTTCTCTCTCTCTATAGTTTCTCTCTATAGTTTCTCTCTCTAGAGTTCAGTGAATTCGTAAGAAATAATGAAGAAATGAGCTGCTATTTAAAGAAAAATGGAATGCATAGTAACTAATCCATGAACGGTCCAGATTGATTACTTTAATCTGACGGTCCATATTTAAAGAAAAATCTTTTAAATAAAATATAATATATTCTATTTATAGAATAACTTTAATAAAGTATTCTGTTTTATATAAAAAGATGTTTCTGTTTTATTACGTTAATAATACGAATAAAACAAAACTTCATTATCGCTAAATAATTCATATTTTTAATTAACAATAATTAAATCAAACTGAGTGACTTCTTACATAAGCATTAATAATCAATACCGTGTGCTACTATGCAACCACACGTATTACTGTACTTTTACTACCGAGTAGTTCAACAGTATCAATGGTAAAACTTCCGCCGTTATTTTTAATAAAATATTTTTGTCGTTTTCTCAATCCGACAATAATTTTGTTGTGGGGTCCACCAATGATTGTGCTGTTGTACGATTATTTCCTGTTAAAATGAATATTCCCCGACCAATCGTGTGACGCCCCCAAAATTAGGTATACATCACCCATCTTGGGTCGTCAGATACATAGTACAGAATACAAATACAACTTACTAATACAACTGTCGTGTACAATACGACAAAACATAAACTGTGAGTTTGAATATAAATATTATCTTCTAGAGAGTATTCATACTCAAAAGGAGTCCTCGTTACATTTATTAACACACCATTACATAGAATAGTGAGGACTACTAACTAATACTATCATTCGGACCATCACTCCGTTCCCCGACTTGCCCCAGCTACGTTCTCATTTCCTGAAGAGAACAGTGAAAGAAAGGGTGAGCTCAACTAGCCCAGTAAGAAATATTATGACTAAGATAATGCAGAATAAATTATCATTAGCCTTCAACAATGTTAAACTGATAAAATATAATAGACATCAAGTTTAACTGCAGCGGAACAAGCAATCCATTAAAAGAGTCAAGTAGAAAATAAACTCTACTATCTTTTATGATTTAAAAGATTTTCCAACACTGTGATCGCTGAGACTCAGCTTAATAAAATAATCCACATCATCGAATCACCCCTGCACTACGGCCAAGGATATTCGTATATTCATTAATGGTCATGATCATGCCAACAACTGTCCATCAATGCACTACGGGCCAATGAGGACTTTTACCACATCATTTGTAACATTACGGTCATGATTATACCGAATAATCCCTGGTCATAATCATACCAAGTCCATCTATGCACTACAGGCCACAGATGACTTTCAACATTTTATAAACATGAGGATGATGACAATGATATAAGAATTCAATAAAACAAGTTCAAGAATTAATTTATCCAAGAATTAACAACGTCCAAATTGTCAACATGATACTGCTTTGTGGAGTAAAATTCAAGAATGATTAGAAGAATATTTTCATGAAAAGATACTGGATGAAACGCAAATATCAAGGATATTCCACAAATTTCATGGAGTATAGAAGTCAAAACTTAACCAACTGAGTATAATAAAGAATGGAATAACAAAAGAAATCACCATGCATGCGATAGACCGCACAGACAGGTTATTCCAACAGAATAATAAATAATGGAACCAGGTCCGGCGTAAACGCACAGACAGGATATTCCGACAGAATAATAATAATGGAACCAGGTCCGGTGTAAAACACACAGACAGGATATTCCAACAGAATAATAATAAAGACGGAACCAGGTCCGGTGTAAAACACACAGACAGGATGTTCCAACAGAATAATAATAAAAACGGAACCAGGTCCGGTGTAAAACACACAGACAGGATGTTCCAACAGAATAATAGAAGAATGTCACCAAGTATAGGGTAGACCGCGTATACAGGTTATTCCAACAGAATAATAAGAAATGGAATAACAACAGTTCTCTTCATGAATAAGAAAGAATAACACCCCTTACCGTTTTAAAGAAGAGCTGAAATAAGGAAGTAGTTAAGTAGCAGAATACTCTTCTTCTCTCTCTCTATAGTTTCTCTCTCTAGAGTTCAGTGAATTCGTAAGAAATAATGAAGGAATGAGCTGCTATTTATAGAAAAATAGAATGCATAGTAACTAATCCATGAACGGTCCAGATTGATTACTTTAATCTGACGGTCCATATTTAAAGAAAAATCTTTTAAATAAAATATAATATATTCTATTTATAGAATAACTTTAATAAAGTATTTTGTTTTATATAAAAAGATGTTTCTGTTTTATTACGTTAATAATACGAATAAAACAAAACGTCATTATCGCTAAATAATTCATATTATTAACTGACAATAATTGAATCAAACTGAGTGACTTCTCACATAAGCATTAATAATCAATACCGTGTGCTACTATGCAACCACACGTATTACTGTACTTTTACTACCGAGTAGTTCAACAGTAACAATGGTAAAACTTCCGCCGTTATTTTTAATAAAATATTTTTGTCGTTTTCTCAATCCGACAATAATTCCGTTGTGGGGTCCACCAATGATTGTGTCGTTGTACGAATATTCCCTGTTAAAACGAATATTCCCCGACCAATCGAATATTATATAACAACTTGCGTACTTTGCAAAATTTATAAATATTACCCACAACTATAACATTATATCAAATTAACTCCATAATATTCAAAAATGATATTTATAGAAAATTCATCTTTATTTATAAAAGTTGGGGTCTTACAACCTCCCCTTCTTATGAAATTTCGCCCTCGAAATTAGGGTACGTACCTGGTATGTCGAAGAGGTAAGGATACCTTGATTTCATTTCAGATTCTAACTCCCAAGTCATTTCCTCAACATCGTGGTTTCTCCACAAAACTTTGACTTGAGGTATAACCTTGGAGCGTAGAATATGTTCCTTCTTATCCAAGATTTGAACAGGAACTTCTTCATACGTCAAATCCTCCGCTATTTCGTCCGGTTCTAACTCAATAATGTGGTTCGGGTCTTCCACATATTTGCGTAACATGGATATGTGAAAAACGTTATGAACACGAGACATACTTGGCGGTAAAGCGAGTCTATAAGCCACAGTTCCTACTCGATCGAGGATTAAAAATGGACCGATGAATCGAGGATTGAGCTTTCCTCTCTTTCCAAATCTCGTAACTCCTTTCCATGGAGCAACACGTAAGAACACATGATCTCCTACATCAAATTCCACGTCCTTTCGATGAAGATCAGCATAACTCTTTTGTCGATCTTGTGAGGTTTTTATACGTTGTCGGATCGTTTGAATCTTTTCTGTAGTCATACGTACCAACTCCGGTCCCAACAACGTTGCTTCACCCACCTCATCCCAGCATACTGGAGAACGACATTTTCTTCCATACAATGCTTCGAATGGAGCCATGCCAATACTTGCTTGATAACTGTTGTTGTAGGAAAACTCCACCAATGGTAAGAACTTGTCCCAACTTCCCTTGAAGTCAAAGACACAGAGTCTTAATAAATCTTCAAGAGTTTGAATAGTCCTCTCTGATTGTCCGTCCGTCTGAGGATGATATGCCGAACTAAATCGTAAATCCGTGCCCATAGCTTTTTGTAAACTAACCCAAAATCGTGAAGTGAATCTTGGGTCTCGATCAGAAACTATGGATACTGGCATACCAT
Organism: Panax notoginseng; assembly: GCA_016801055.1. Taxonomy (NCBI): domain Eukaryota; kingdom Viridiplantae; phylum Streptophyta; class Magnoliopsida; order Apiales; family Araliaceae; genus Panax; species Panax notoginseng. The sequence goes on from CM029016.1 coordinate 203,190,107, forward strand.
GCAGTCTTACAATCTCGTTTATGTACATACGAGCAAGACGTTCAAGTGTATAAGTTTCTCGTATCGGTAAGAAATGAGCAGACTTGGTCAATCTATCAACAATGACCCAAATCGCATCAATACCTTGAGAAACCTTAGGAAGACCGGTAACGAAATCCATGGTAATGTGCTCCCACTTCCATTCTGGAATTTCAAGTGGTTGCAATGGACCTTTTGGTACTTGATGCTCCGCTTTGACTCGTTGACAAGTTAGACACCTTGAGATAAACAACGCTATCTCTCTCTTCATATTGCTCCACCAAAATGTATGACGAAGATCATGATACATTTTGGTACTTCCAGGATGGATTGCAAACGGTGTGTTGTGCGCCTCCATCATGATTTCATACTTTAAATCAGGGTTGTTAGGAACACAAAGTCTGGAGTTGACTCGAAGTATTCCTTCTTCATCGATTCTTGCTTCCGGCATAGCACCTTCTTGCACTTTCTTCCTCATACGCATCAGCTCCAGGTCTGTAGCTTGAGCAGCTTTAACTTTATCGATTAAAGTCGGTTCTACTCGTATATTCGCCATCATCACATGGGTCCCTGGAGTCTTTAACTCTATCTCCATCCTTTGCAAGTCACACAAAATGGGCCTTTGTGTTGACAATATCGCACTCGTACTTGCATATGATCTTCTACTCAATGCGTCAGCTACCACGTTCGCTTTTCCAGGATGGTATTGAATGGTATGATCATAATCTTTCAACAGTTCAAGCCAACGTCGTTGTCGCATGTTGAGTTCCTTTTGAGTGAAGAAATATTTGAGGCTTTTATGATCCGTAAAGATCTCCACCTTCTCCCCATACAAGTAATGCCTCCAAATTTTAAGTGCAAAGACAACAGCTGCCAACTCTAGATCATGAGTAGGATAATTCCTCTCATATTCCTTGAGTTGTCTTGATGCATAGGCTATGACTTTTCCATGTTGCATGAGAACGCATCCCAACCCTTTGCTCGAAGCATCACTGTAGATGACAAATCCCTCCGAGCCAGATGGTATTGTTAGAACAGGTGCTGAAATGAGTCTCCTCTTGAGTTCTTGAAAACTCTGCTCACATTCTTCGCTCCAACCGAACTTTGTATCTTTCCGAGTCAGCTGAGTTAATGGAGTAGCGATTCGAGAAAATCCTTCCACGAATCTCCGATAATAACCAGCTAAACCAAGAAAGCTACGTACTTCGGTCACTGATTTAGGTTGCTCCCAGCTTTGAATAGCTTCAATCTTTGCCGGGTCAACAGATATTCCACGACTTGATACTACGTGCCCAAGGAATGCTACCTCTTCCAGCCAGAACTCGCATTTCTTCAACTTGGCATAAAGTTTGTATTCACGAAGCTTTTGGAGTACCAGCCTCAAGTGTTGCTCATGATCTTCACGGCTTTTGGAATAAACAAGGATGTCATCGATAAAGACGACCACAAAGTGATCCAAATATTCCTTGAATACCCGTTCATCATATCCATGAAGGCAGCAGGAGCATTAGTCAATCCAAAAGACATAACTAAGAATTCATAATGCCCGTACCGAGTTCTGAAGCAGTCTTTGGAATATCCTCAGTTCTAACCTTCAGCTGATGATATCCAGAACGAAGATCGATCTTTGAAAAGAATTGTGCTCCTTGCAACTGGTCAAACAGGTCATCAATACGTGGCAATGGGTACCTATTTTTGATGGTGACATGATTCAACTCCCGATAATCAATACAAAGTCGCATACTCCCATCTTTCTTCTTCACGAACAGAACAGGAGCACCCCAAGGAGAAGTACTAGGACGAATAAAACCAATGTCTAACAATTCCTGCAGTTGGTCTTTAACTCCTGAAGTTCAATAGGAGCCATTCGATATGGGGCTTTGGAAATGGGTTTTGTACCGGGTTCAAGGTCGATACAAAATTCAATTTCACGCTCTGGGGGTAGGCCAGGAAGTTCTTCGGGAAATACGTCAGGAAATTTATTAACAACAGAAATATCATTCAAAGCTGACGTATTTTTGTTTAGATCTGTGACATGAGCTAAGAAAGCTTGACATCCGTTTTTCAATAAACGAATAGCTTTATGGCTTGAGATGACAGCGATTGATTTTAATGGTTTGGTTGCTTGAATTCGCATAATAGGTCGATTAGGAATATGAAAGCTAACAACCTTACGAAAACAATCAATTTTTGCATGATGAGTAGTTAACCAATCAATCCCTAGAATCACGTCAAATGCAAGTATTTTTAATGAAATAAGATCGACAGGTAATGTGTGGGTACCAACTTGAACCAAACAAGACTTATAAACCGTGGATGTAATGAAGGTTTCTCCCAATGGAGTTTCAACTGCTAAGTCAAAGTCTAATTTCTCCGGAATCAAATTTAATCGATGAGCGCAAGTAGGAGAAATAAAAGAATGGGTAGAACCGGTATCAAATAAAGTATAGACTTCGTTAGAGTTTATGATAAGCTTACCCGTGATGACCTCATTCGGGTTCCTTGCTCTCTGGGAGTTCACAACAAACGCTCTCCCTTGCACAACCGGTTTTGACTTTTCTGGGACGGCCTTTGGTGCCTCCATCCTAGCTGAATTTGTCTTCGGTAAACGACAAAATCGGGCTAAATGACCTTCTCTTCCACAATTATAACATGCTTTGGACGGCATCGCGCAGTTTGGACTGATGTGCCCCTCCCCTCCGCATTTGAAACATATGATAGGTGGTCGTTCTCCTTCCTTAACGACAGGTGCTGGTGCTGACGTCTTTCCATCATTGTTGAATCTCCTCTTCTTGAAATGCCCATTCTTATTGTTTTGGCCCTGATTACCACCGAAGTGGTTACCATTTCTGGCCTGTTGATTCCCTCCACGCTTGTTGTCACCGCTTCGATGACTGCTCTCACTGGTATTATCATTTTGCCGGCTGCTCTCTTTTGGTTGCGTTGTCTCGTTATCGCGCTCCACCAACTGAGCCCTATTTACAACATCTGAATACAAACACAGTTTATGAGAAACAAGATGTTGACGTATCTCCGGCTTCAAACCTCTTAAAAACATCCGCGTCATTCTTTCTTCATTATCCACCAGGTGGGACGCAAACCGGGATAACTCCGCAAATTTTGCCTCGTACTGCGACACGGTCATATTATTCTGCTCCAATTTGATGAACTCCACCTCCTTCATGTGACGAATACTCTCGGGAAAGTATTTGTCGTTAAACAGCTCTTGGAACTTCTCCCAAGACATCTTCAGTGCGGCAGGTTGAGTACGCTTTATCGATTCCCACCAGTAATCTGCCTCTCCTCGCAACATAAAGGCGGCAAAGGGAACCTTTTGCTCCTCGGAGCAACCCAAGACATCAAATATCTTGGTGATCTGCTTTATCCATGTTTCAGCTACAAGTGGTTTGGGTTCTCCCTTAAACTCCGGTGGTCCCAGCTCCTTAAACTGTTTAGCGGTGACCGCCTGAGAGTTTTCAGTATTTCCACCTACGTTGTGGACAGGAGCCGCTTTCACCTGTTGTTGCATGAATTGCATAAAACCTCTGAACATTCCATCATTCATCATCTGGTCAGTGTTGTTGTTTGCATGAGGATTGTCACCTTCCTGATGCACATTATCCTGATTATTGATATGTGGTGAATCAACAGTCGCCTGTGCTCCATTGCTATTCTCAACATTCTCAGATGCCATTTTCAGATACTGCCACAAAATAAAAGTTAATTGATATGTCATATATTATCCTTATATTATGACCGACCAATTAAATACCATGCAAATAAACTTAGGTAGGTCATACTAGCGAAGGAATTCCCCGTCTCTCCCCTCCTAGTTCTATTCTCACATCTTAGCCAGGGATCATATCCCTAAGCTCTGATACCAACTGTGACGCCCCCAAAATTAGGTATACATCACCCATCTTGGGTCGTCAGATACATAGTACAGAATACAAATACAACTTACTAATACAACTGTCGTGTACAATACGACAAAACATAAACTGTGAGTTTGAATACAAATATTATCTTCTAGAGAGTATTCATACTCAAAAGGAGTCCTCATTACATTTATTAACACACCATTACATAGAATAGTGAGGACTACTAACTAATACTATCATTCGGACCATCACTCCGTTCCCCGACTTGCCCCAGCTACGTTCTCATTTCCTGAAGAGAACAGTGAAAGAAAGGGTGAGCTCAACTAGCCCAGTAAGAAATATTATGACTAAGATAATGCAGAATAAATTATCATTAGCCTTCAACAATGTTAAACTGATAAAATATAATAGACATCAAGTTTAACTGCAGCGGAACAAGCAATCCATTAAAAGAGTCAAGTAGAAAATAAACTCTACTATCTTTTATGATTTAAAAGATTTTCAACACTGTGATCGCTGAGACTCAGCTTAATAAAATAATCCACATCATCGAATCACCCCTGCACTACGGCCAAGGATATTCGTATATTCATTAATGGTCATGATCATGCCAACAACTGTCCATCAATGCACTACGGGCCAATGAGGACTTTTACCACATCATTTGTAACATTACGGTCATGATTATACCGAATAATCCCTGGTCATAATCATACCAAGTCCATCTATGCACTACAGGCCACAGATGACTTTCAACATTTTATAAACATGAGGATGATGACAATGATATAAGAATTCAATAAAACAAGTTCAAGAATTAATTTATCCAAGAATTAACAACGTCCAAATTGTCAACATGATACTGCTTTGTGGAGTAAAATTCAAGAATGATTAGAAGAATATTTTCATGAAAAGATACTGGATGAAGCGCAAATATCAAGGATATTCCACAAATTTCATGGAGTATAGAAGTCAAAACTTAACCAACTGAGTATAATAAAGAATGGAATAACAAAAGAAATCACCATGCATGCGATAGACCGCACAGACAGGTTATTCCAACAGAATAATAAATAATGGAACCAGGTCCGGCGTAAACGCACAGACAGGATATTCCGACAGAATAATAAATAATGGAACCAGGTCCGGTGTAAAACACACAGACAGGATATTCCGACAGAATAATAATAAAGACGGAACCAGGTCCGGTGTAAAACACACAGACAGGATGTTCCAACAGAATAATAATAAAAACGGAACCAGGTCCGGTGTAAAACACACAGACAGGATGTTCCAACAGAATAATAGAAGAATGTCACCAAGTATAGGGTAGACCGCGTATACAGGTTATTCCAACAGAATAATAAGAAATGGAATAACAACAGTTCTCTTCATGAATAAGAAAGAATAACACCCCTTACCGTTTTAAAGAAGAGCTGAAATAAGGAAGTAGTTAAGTAGCAGAATACTCTTCTTCTCTCTCTCTATAGTTTCTCTCTATAGTTTCTCTCTCTAGAGTTCAGTGAATTCGTAAGAAATAATGAAGGAATGAGCTGCTATTTATAGAAAAATAGAATGCATAGTAACTAATCCATGAACGGTCCAGATTGATTACTTTAATCTGACGGTCCATATTTAAAGAAAAATCTTTTAAATAAAATATAATATATTCTATTTATAGAATAACTTTAATAAAGTATTTTGTTTTATATAAAAAGATGTTTCTGTTTTATTACGTTAATAATACGAATAAAACAAAACGTCATTATCGCTAAATAATTCATATTATTAACTGACAATAATGAATCAAACTGAGTGACTTCTCACATAAGCATTAATAATCAATACCGTGTGCTACTATGCAACCACACGTATTACTGTACTTTTACTACCGAGTAGTTCAACAGTAACAATGGTAAAACTTCCGTCGTTATTTTTAATAAAATATTTTTGTCGTTTTCTCAATCCGACAATAATTTCGTTGTGGGGTCCACCAATGATTGTGTCGTTGTACGAATATTCCCTGTTAAAACGAATATTTCCCGACCAATCGAATATTATATAACAACTTGCGTACTTTGCAAAATTTATAAATATTACCCACAACTATAACATTATATCAAATTAACTCCATAATATTCAAAAATGATATTTATAGAAAATTCATCTTTATTTATAAAAGTTGGGGTCTTACAAATCGAATATTATATAACAACTTGCGTACTTTGCAAAATTTATAAATATTACCCACAACTATAACATTATATTAAATTAACTCCATAATATTTAAAAATGATATTTATAGAAAATTCATCTTTATTTATAAAAGTTGGGGTCTTACACCATTTGTGACAGGAAGCTTAAATAAAAGCATTCATTCTGTGTGCCAGCTCTTGTTTTGACTCTTGCACTCGGATCTCCAATGATTACACTACAAAAAATGGGATTTCAGCAACAACCGATTTTCGTTGCTAAATGTGCCAAATTTCGTTGCAAAAGGGTTTTGGCAACGACTTTACTGTCGTTGCGTCTTTCGTTGTGCAATGAGCGTTGCTAATTGTTTCGTAACGAACGTTTTTTTTTCGTTGTCAAAAGTAATACATTTTGCAACGAAATTTGGCTTTCGTACAGTGGCATCGATCCTTTAGCAACAAAATATATTGTTACAGAATAATTAAAATTTTGTTGCTAAAATCCCATTTCGTTGCAAAAGTCTACTAATTGGTAATGAAATGAACTCTTTTTTTTAGCAACGACCATGCATTTTCATTGCAATTGACACCATTTTGCAACGACATTTTTCGTTGTAGTAAATTATGAAAATTGTTGCCTAAGCTTGCTTTCGTTGCGGAATGTAAACTTTTTAGCAACGATTTTCGTTGTTGATTATATTATTTGGCAACGGCATTATTCTAAATCAACAACAAAAATGTTTGTTGCTGGTTATTTTTCAATAGTAACGAAAGTTGACGATTAGCAACGACATTATTTGTTGCTGTTTCTTTATATATGCAACGAAAGTTGATATGATTTACAACGATAAAAAATGTTGCCTTTTATTTTAATATTAGCAATAATATCCTCTTCTTTGTTATTAGGTTAATTTTTCGTTGCCAAATATTATATTTTTAATGCCATTAGCAACGAAAATTTGTTGCTAAATGTATAAAAAATTGTTGCTATATTAAAACTTGTTCAATGCTTTGGTAACGAATTATATTTTTGCCAAATCAAAATTTGACATTCTTTTTGTGTACTTGGCTGACTCAATTTCTCCATAGCAAATAATGACAAAAATATAAAAAACTAAAATATTATTAACTTAATAAAATCATCCACTACATAGTCATTCATTATTTTTATAATTAACCATCTAACGCTACCACAGTTCTTCAATCAAAGTATATATCTACATATATAGAGAGAGTACACTTCATAATTTCGTCATTTGTCTTCCGTAACCGTAGCACGAAAATTTGATACTCAATATTGTAAGGTAGATCGTAGAAGCAGTCTTCCTACACATATTTAAAAATAATAGCAAGTAAGGAAAATGAATTAAATAGGTCACCAGAGGCACTTAGTGACAAAATCAATACACAAAGACAATAGAGTTGCTACGTAGTACTAATGTACACCGTATTGCTCATAAGTAGAAAAAGACAAATAGGAAATCACAATATCATTTGCTACAAATCCAAATAGAAAAAGAACCTTCAGCTATATGCTTGCTCTGTTACAAGAAAAAATTGGAATCTTAATCGGCCATTTCATAAATTAATTTCAGTAAGCATAGTTGTAAACATATTTTCTGTTACAAGATTTGTAGATTATTATTATTTGTTGACCTCAAATCAGAATTCAGTCACATTCAATAACCACAAGCATCACACAATCTTAAATACCATCACACAATCTTAAATAACAATGTTTAGATTTCTATATAGAAAGGATAACAATTATGGAAAAGTTGAGGCTATTAGTCAATGTGAAAAAACTTTTCTTGAGACGACAAATTTCCATACAGTATATGCCCCAAAGATGCTAGCTATAATCACAGACATCATAGATTTATTTATCAAGAATTCAACATGTTGCACCAGATATTGGAAAGACACATTTATTGATAACTTGGGAATTTTTAAGTGGTAAGTACAGAACACAACCAAGTCAGCGAGATAAGTTCCTCCCCTTCATAATTAGGTCCTACAAGAATAGTCCCTGATGAAGAATAGTCCTTGAGGGTTGGTATGGTCACATCTTAAATGTCAACCATCTCTCATTTTGATCATGAAACCGTCAGAACTGCTCTTCACCTCAACTATATTGAAAAACAAATGAAACACATAAATAGATTATATGCTATTTTGCATATACTTCATATGTTAAATCACAGAAAAATTAAAAACCACCAAAATTATAGTATATTGCTTGCAACATCCAGCAGTGATATTTTAAGCAAAATATTAGCAAATATATGAGGAACTTTAACTATTGTAATATGGAAATGAAACTGAATTCACAAAGATGAGACATCTATTTCGATGCCAAAAATTAGTCTGGAAATTTATTTCTATTAACCAATCTTATAGTACTTTAACAACTAGCTTGCATAAAGAGGAAATCAAAAGAATAAAATTTTCATATTTTGTTTCCAGCTTTTTCCCACAAAAGTAAATCAACAATAAAACTATGCTCTCAAATAAAGCTATAATTTTTAAAATTCACCATCCCTTCGCTAGATTTTACAATATAGAAACGCAAGAAACACAACTAAAACAATAGAGTATTGCCCAAAGAAATTAAAACAATAGAGTATTGTCCTAAACTTATACATGTGCTAGCAACTCTGCAATTACGTATAATAGACATTCTTGTAACAGTTAAGTTCCAACCTACTTACAACATAGGATAACAACACAACAAAAAAAATTGCGAAGTATTACCATATCTAAGGATTTTTTTTATTTGTAATAGAATTAACAACCTCATCAATCAACCCTATTCATTACCTACTGAAATGTTTAAAAGATGCAAGAGATAAAGGACAAGATGAAGGCAAAGGCAAAGGAATAGAATAGGATAAAGCCCGACAACTTAGCACCAACTGTTAGATTATCAGTTTACAAATCAAAATTCAATGCTCACAACATTTTCATTAAATAATGTGTGTTGAGAAAAGTTAATATTTACCATCCAACCATTACCAGCAATCTTATGAGAAGAAATTAAGCCCCTTAAGTTTATCTAAAACATATGAAACAGATTCAAATGTTTCCAACTCTTGTGTATTTCAATTCACACAAATAAACTTTTTTGGATAGGAAAATGTTGTAAGGAAATAAATACAGAGTCACAAATCAATTAAAAAACTTGTTTCAAGTCAATAACTTAGTAGTAGCATGACAATAAACTCAATTGTTTCTACAAGGTACTTCATTGCAATAAATATATTGTCAATAAAAAAATAGTTAACATAACCTAATTTAACCAAGTGTTGCATTTATAAACAAGAAGTTTTACAAAAATTAAGGGGAAAAGAAAAATAAAAAAAAGAGATCTCACTTGCTCGGTTGATCATTTGAGTAGGAGTTATTATGCAGGGTTCAGGGTTCAATTCAGCCTCTATGCCCTTTGCCAAAGAAATGATGATCGGCGCTGCAATTATTTCCTTCCAATACATACTAATTTCTTCAAACACATCTCGGGTATCGGTTGATGGCAGACCATTGATGACAATATCAGCATCCCACATAGCTTCCTGCAAGTTGGTGACAACCTTTAAAGGGCAAAGTGGGGTGTCAATCATATTCAAGCAAAACCCATCTTTCAAAATCTCATCTGCATATAATACCCTATCACATGATCAGAATTCTGATTTAAGCAAACCTAGCTGCAATGTCTGCCATGCAGGGAGATCTTGAGCAAGCTAATAGATTTGTGATCCAAGCACTGTCAGCAATACCCAATAGTCCAGGAGCCATTTTGACTGCAATTTACTTGGATCTCATGTGGGGGAAGCCGTATGAAGTTATTGCAAAGTTGAAAAAGTGTAGTCGCACTAGGTTCCTTTCTGGCAGTACCAGAGTAAATGGATTATTATGATGAGTTATAACTGTGACTTTTATTTGGTTCATGCGCAGCCACCCCACCCTTAAGTCAGTAGGTAGGTCAATTATCCTTGGAAAGAGGATTTGTAACATATATAGCTCTCAATTCAGAGAATAATTTTTCATTCTCTTTTTTATTTTATTTTTTAATTCCTAAAGTTCCCAATCGTTTATAATTTGGTGATTGGTGGTGGCTGAAAATATTTTGGTTGTTGCCCACCAATACAATCTGAGGATGTAGTTTTGATTCAGTAGAGTTAATTGTAATTTAGTGGCTATAATGTAGCTGACATTCAAGAATATAGAGATCATGTGCTTTTCAAGAGATAAAAAGGAATTTTGATTTGACCCATTTGTGTACACACAATCAACAGCTGCCGCATTAGTCCCGATCATCCATTCCAATTAACTACAATTTGCGCAGATTAACACCAAGCAATTAAAGTAACAACTAATTTTGGCAGAAATAGCTTGTTTGTTTCTTCTTAATCTGAAAAATCAAATATCTGGACTTTAAACCTTCAATTCTCAATCAACTTTATAATCCAATTCAATTTGACAAATCCAATTCCAAACTATCAATATTCTTTAAATACTAAAGGTGGGAATTTTACAAAAATCTAAACTATCTTCTTTCAACCAGATTACAATCCCTAACTTTTAGCTTCTAATCCTCTTCAAGCAACCCTTCAATGTAATAATCAATAAAAAAAACCAATAAAGTAAAAACCCACCTGAATTGTTCCTTTCCCTTGATGCTATCACACATATCAAGGCACAAAATCACCCTTGTTAGCGTCCTGGCCGGTCTTGACCCAACCACCCACTTCGACCGTCTGGTCGACGAGTCCAGCGCCTCCGGCGAGTCGGCTGAGGATGGTCTTGATCAGAACCCTTTGTGAAAACTGGGCTTTCTAGGCCACATCTTTGATCGTAAGTTGATCTACCGTCGGCGGCGTTTGGTCTCCCATTTTGGGTGGCTCTGACAGAAAAAGAGATAGAAAGTGAGAATGAATTAGCAGCCTCCTTTGATTTGTTATTTAAACCCTAACAGGTTTGGCTGTTCGAATCGAATCAGGTGCTGTCTCATTTTAAAAAAAATTAAAAACGAATTTAAAAAAAAATTATCTTAATTTTTTTTAAAACGATTTTATTTTTTAAAAAGAATTTGAAAAAAATAAAAATGTGATTGGCATTGTAACTTTTTTAAAAAAAATTTATAAATCAAATTTATAAAAAAGAAGAATAAGATGTAACATCACTTTAACTGACTTTGGAATCTCTTTTTTTTAATATTTTTTAATTTCTTTAATCTCTTATACTTGTTAACAAACATCAATATTTTTTTTATATTTATTATATGTCATTGGCGTTGGAAATGAAGGAGTATATATGACTTCAGATATAAAAAAATAAAAATAAAAATAAAAATTCTAACGCCAATTAAAGTGACGTTGCATCTTACTCTTCTTTTTTACAAATTCGTTTTTAAAATTATTTTTTTTAAAAATAAAACATATATGTATACGTTGACAAATATGTATTACGGTATATGTTTATTCCTATAAATTGGTAACTTACTAGTTGGTAGTGACATGATATTTATACGTTGACAAATTTACGACGAAGTTAAATTATAATTAACGTGAAATTTTATGTGATAAAATAGAATAATTTATAACGAAGTTGAATTATAATTAATGTGAAACTTTATATGATAAAATAGAATAATTTAAAAGTGTGGTCATTTTTAATTCCAATCTATCTCTTGTCATATGTAGCAGACTCTTAAAATATAATGATAAACTTAATATATTATATTATTTTATACTGTTATTTATAAAAAGAGCACTCTTTTTGTAGAATAAAAATAAATGATAAATGTAAATCTTTTATGGGATGGAGGGAATAACTTTTAATACGTCACACGTGGAGTAAGATTATGAACAAGTCAAGTTGAGTTTTAGTTTATCGAATTCGAGCTCTCTTCAAATTTAAACGAGCTCGAGTTGAGTCGAACTTTTAAACGTGTCCTAATATGTTATTCGAATTTTACTCATTTATAAAACATAATATTATGGACGAAATATAATTTACTATAATATCTAAAATCATATCAAATTCTTAATAAGTTATTCGAATTTTTTTATTTTAACTCAATTTTGTTCATTATATTATCAAGATTGTCAAATAAAAAAAAATATTTTCCCTTTGAGTTAAAATTCATTTCTAAAATAAAGACTTTTATAAATAATTATATATTTTTATATGTACTTAAAGTATTAATTAAGAATTTGGTATGATTAATGTAATTAAAATGATTAACATGTACCTTTAATAGAATATATACTTAAAATTTTAAAAATTATTTTATATTAATTTAATATCTATCTTTAAAATTAGAAATATTTTTGTGAAAATATATCATTGATTCTCTAAGATTTACTTCAAGCAAAGTAATGAAGAATTTTTCCCTAACAAAATAATTGTCAGTAATTACATATTGTGAATAAAATTTATTTCATAAATAAAAATTTTCTTAATTAGTCCCTCACAAAAAAGGCTTATTTGAGAAGGAAACAATTCACTCACAAAATTTCCTTCGCAAGAGCCCCAAATTCTTGTAGTGAGCACACATATGCATATACTTAAAAAAATAATAAAACAAACAAGTAGAATTCAATTATAACTCGAACAAACATAAAAAATTTTGAACAATTTTTAATGAAGTATGTTATTAGTAGTATAATTTTAGGAAAAAAAACTAAAAAAATATTAATAACATTTTATCGTTCCATAAAATTAAAACAAAAGATTATAACAACTTTCATTAAATTGGTTACTAATTTATTAAAGAAAAATCAAACGTAATCTGTACATAACAAAATTTGGCTAAAAAAATGCAAGTAAAAACATCATTTAGCACTACTTCTTACTAATTTAGCCACAATTTTTTGTCTGAATCATTTAGACACATTTAGAGTTTAAAAAAAATATAAAACAAATAGTCTGAAATGACTTATTCGGTCAAATTTAAACTCATTCAGATACTTGTATACACTTTTCTCAAGAGCTCTTCGTAGCTGAAACTCTCGATAAATGTTACGTATAACAAAATATAATAAAGTAATATATATTGAGGTTAAATAATAAATGAAACTAACTATAAGCATATTATTAATGTTTTAATCAAATATTTTTTAAAAAATAAAAATTATCACATATTCAATGTAAACTGTAAGACCCCAACTTATTAATGAATAAAATCAAAATTTCTCTAAATATTATTGTGAATAATAAGGTGTTAATTTGATATAATACTTTGGGGTATGGGTGAAGTGTGCAAATTTTGCAAAATAAGCAAGTGGTTATAAAATATTCATTTGTTGTCTGGGAATATTCGTTTGGTCGTAGAATATTCTTGCTGTCGGGGAATATTCGTACGACGGCGCAGCCTTGTGTGGGCCCCATAACGGAAAGCGATTGGATGAAGAAAACGACAAGTATAAGTTATTTATAAATAACGACGTAGTTGTTACCGTTAATACTGTTGGAATAACTGGTGGTTAAAATACAGTAGCACACGGTATTGCACCAATTATTGATTCTTACGTAAGAAGGCACTACTCAATAATTGTTACAGTAGTTACTGTTCAATATTTTATTGATTCAATAATTGCTGCGTTGATATTTTATATTATTGTTGTTTCAATAATTGTTGATGCACAGTATTTTCTATTATCAGATCAATAATTCATATTATTTGAATAATATTATTAGATAGCATTATTGACAATGTCTAGAAAGTTCTGTCTAAGGAGAGGTTTGGTCATCTAATTGCGCGCTAGTAAGGAGAAATTCTTATTGGAAAACCCCATCTTTCCTGGGAACGGCCTGGTTGTCATAAATGTAATTCTGTAATATTATTTGTGAATAATTAATTATTGATTCATATGATAAGGAAATATTTATTTTATGTGGATATAAATGTTAGATATATTTATTGTGGTTAAAAATGAAGGAGTTAATATTGAGGTATTTTATCAGTATTTTTATTGGAGTGGATGTATTAAAAATCAAATCAGGATTTTTGAGAAATATTGCGGGGGTTATAATTTTTAATCCGACCGTTGGATCGTGGTAATTTTTGGATATGTTATTCATATATAAGTTGAGCATATGTCCACAAATTTTGAACCGTTAAAAATAAACGCATGATTTGTTATGAATTTTACGAGATGACTGGTTCAGAAATTGTAGAAGTTGCGGAATTTGTCATTTTGGTAGAAAATTCTAGAATTGGTGGGCCCCACTTTTGGTTGGTGAAAATGTGTTGATATTTTTATTCAAATGTGGTGGGTGGGAATAGTAGCAGGTAAAGCCATCAGGTTACAGGTTAAGTCTGTTTCGGCGTGCTAACATTTTCCTATAAATAGAAGGCAAGTTAGAATTAAAAATCACACCAGAAACAAGTTTTCTCTCTTTCTCTCTCTAGATTATTGAGTGTATTTTGTGAGTATTTAGATACTTTGTGAGTTTCTATTCATCAGTACAAGTTTCCTTCAACCTTATACCGATATTACGATCAGAAGTAATGATATTTTTAGGTAAGGGATATTATCTTCTTCTTAAATGATATTTTCTTCAATATCATTATGCCGAAATATTGGTATGAACTTTTTATCAAATTTGAAACTTTTTGTGTCGGGGTTACTATTCACGAATACGGCACTATTCACGAATACGGCACTATTCACCGAAAAATAAATTTTTTTTCTTTTTGTCTAAGTTGTCTATTATGGTTACTATCTTTGATTATATCCATGTTTTGATCATTATTTTTGAATTCTGCTTTAAAATTGATTATTTCGGAATATTATTGAACTTGGATAAACTGTAATACGAATCCTTAATATTTGATCTGTTATCTCACTGGATTCGTTTTTTTTAAAATATTTTTTATCATCCTCAGTCCTAAATGATGATACAAATGAATATCTTTGGCTTGTAGTGCAAAGATGAATAATTACCTAATGAATATCTTTGGCCGTAGTGCAAAGATGAACAGGTGTTGAGATGAACATGACCAACTGATACAAATGAATATCTTTGGCCTGTAGTGCAAAGATGAATATTTGATTCAAGATGCATATTGATTAATATTACAGAGATAAAATATTGATGATGAACTTTTAAATCTTAGAAGATAGTAGAATTCATTCTCTACTTAACTCTTCTAATAGTTTGTTGTTTCCGCTGTAGTTGTTGATCTAAAACTTGTTGTCTATTATATTTTATCAGATTTTTTCCCTGTTGAAGACTAACGATAATTTGTTGTATATTATCTTAGTCATAATATTCTTTACTGGACTAGTTGAGCTCACCCTTTTCCTTTTTGTTCCATTTTTCTCAGGAGGCGAGAATATAGCGGGAACTAGTCGGGGCGGGGAGTGATGTTTCCAGTCAGTTGTGTTAGCAAATATCACTATTTTGTAAAATAGTATTTTAATAATTGTAATGAGGACTTATTTGAGTATGGATATTGTCTAGAAGATAATATTTATATTTAAACTCACAGTATTTGTGTTATCGTATTTTGCACGATAATTATTATAATGAAGTCGTATTTGTTTCTGTACCATGTATTTGGCGACTCAGAATGGGTGATGTATACCTATTTTGGGGCGTCACAGTTGGTATCAGAGCTTAGGGATATGATCCCTGGCTGAGATGTGAGGCAAGAACTAGGAGGGGAGAGATGGGGAATTCCTTCATTAGTATGACCTGACTAAGTTTATTTGGTATTTATTTGGTCGGTCAGAGTATAGGGATAATATATGACATGACTATTAACCCTTGTTTTATGGCAGTATTTGAGAATGGCAGCTGAGAACGTTAATAATGGAGTAAATCAGACCGTGGAGACACCTTTGATCACCACCCAGGGGAACGTGCAACAGAAAGGCAATATTCCTCCTGTAAACAACACTACCAAGCAAACGATGAATGATGGAATATTTAGGAGCTTTTTGCAGTTCATGTAAAATCAGACGAGGGAGACTCGTGTACAAAATACGGGTGGAAGTGATAGCAACGCGCGGTCTATCACAACCAAGCAGTTCAAAGAGTAGAGACCACCAGAATTTAAGGGAAAGCCGGATCCGATCATGGCGGAAATGTGGGTCAAGCAAATTACCAAGATATTCGATGTCTTGGGATGCACGGAGGAACAGAAGGTTCCATTCGCCACCTTTATGTTCCGCGGTGAGGCAGACTACTGGTGGGAGTCTGTGAAGGGTACTCAGCCTGACGCACTCAACATGTCTTGGAAAATATTTTAGAAATTGTTCAATGACAAGTACTTTCCTGAAAGTATTCGTCATATGAAGGAGGTGGAGTTTATCAGACTAGAACAAAATAACATGACGGTGTCCCAGTACGAGGCGAAGTTTGCAGAGTTATCCAGGTTTGCACCTCATTTGGTCAAAAATGAGGAACGAATGACAAGGATGTTTCTGAGAGGTCTAAAACCCGAGATTCGGCAATATCTTATCTCTCATAAATTTTCTTTATATTTAGATGTTGTAAATAGGGCTCAATTATTAGAGCGAGATAATGAGTATGTGCAACCAAGGGACCACAACTTGGGTCATACCGGTGACAGCAGTCATCAGAGCGATGATAACCAATGAGGAGGGAAAAATACGAACAAAGGCGGTAACCACTCGGGTGGTCATCGTGGCCATGATAATAGGAGAGGTGAGTCAAGTGAAAATTTTAGAAAGAGGAGATTCAACAATGACGGGAAGACATCAGCAGCAGCACCAGCACCAATAACAAATTCTAGGGGAGGAGAACGACCGCCAGTTAGATGTAACAAATGCGGGAAAGAGGGACATATCAGCCCAAATTTTCCACAACAATCCAAGGTATGTTACAACTATGGAAAGAAAGGCCACATAGCTCGGGATTGTTCTGTAGCAAAACCAAGTTCAACAGGGATGGTGACTCCAACGGCTATCTTGGATAAGTCGAAATCAGCGGTTCCAGAAAGAGAGTTTGTCGTGACTGGCCAAAACGTAAGGAATCCGAATGAGGTGATCACGGGTAAGCTAATCTTGAACTCTTGCGAAGTTTATACCTTACTAGATACTGGTTCTACCCATTCTTTTATCTCTCCTACTTGTGCTCAACGTTTAAACTTGACTCCGGAGAAATTGGACTTTGACTTATCTGTTGAAACTCCGTTGGGTGAAACCTTCGTTACATCTACAGTTTATAGATCTTGTATGATCCAAGTTGGCACTATCACATTACCTGTTAATCTTATCTCTTTAAAGATACTTGCTTTTGATGTGATTTTAGGAATTGATTGGTTAACCACTCATCATGCTAAAATTGATTATTTTCATAAGGTTGTTAGTTTTCATATTCCTAACCAACCTATCATACGAATTCAAACTACTAAACCACTAAAATCAGTCAGTGTCATATCAAGCCACAAAGCTATTCGTTTATTGAAAAACGGATGTCAAGCTTTCTTAGCCCATGTTATGGATTTGAACAAAGACAAGTCAGATTTGAATAATATTTCTATTGTTAGATAATTTCCCGATGTATTTCCTAAAGAACTTCCCGGTCTACCCCCAGAATGTGAAGTTAATTTCTTTATTGACCTTGAACTTGGCACAAAGCCCATTTCTAAAACCCTATATCGAATGGTTCCTATTGAACTTCAGGAGTTAAAAGTCCAATTACAGGAATTGTTAGAAATCGGTTTCATTCGTCCTAGTACGTCTCCTTGTGGTGCTCCTGTTTTATTCGTAAAGAAGAAAGACGGGAGTATGCGATTTTGTATCGACTATCGAGAATTGAACCATGTCACCATCAAGAATAGGTATCCGCTAACTCACATTGATGACCTGTTCGACCAGTTGCAAGGAGCACAATTATTTTCAAAGATCGATCTTCATTCTGGATATCATCAACTGAAGATTAAAACTGGAGATATTCCAAAGACTGCTTTCAGAACTCGGTACGGGCATTATGAATTCTTAGTCATGTCGTTTGGATTGACTAATGCTCCTGCTGCCTTCATGGATATGATGAACCGTGTGTTCAAAGAATATTTAGATCAGTTCGTTGTTGTCTTTATTGATGACATCCTCATCTATTCCAAAAGCCGTGAAGATCATGAACACCATTTAAAGCTCGTACTGCAAAGGCTTTGTGAAAACAAGCTATATGCCAAACTGAAGAAATACGAGTTATGGCTTGAGGAATAGCATTCCTTGGGCACGTGGTGTCAAAACATGGAGTATCTGTCGACCCGACGAAGATTGAAGCAATACAAAGTTGGGAGCAACCGAAGTCGGTGACCAAAATACGTAGCTTTCTGGGCTTAGCTGGATATTATCAGAGATTCGTGGAAGGATTTTCTAGAATCGCTACTCCGTTAACTCAGCTGACTTGGAAAGATACAAAATTCGTATGGAGCGAAGAATGCGAGAAGAGTTTCCAAGAGCTCAAAATGAGACTCATTTCGGCACCTGTTCTGGCAATACCATCTGGTACGGATGGATTTGTTATCTACAGCGATTCTTCAGGCAAAGGGTTAGGATGTGTTCTCATGCAACATAGGAAAGTCATAGCCTATGTCCCACGACAACTCAAAGAATATAAGAGGAATTATCCTACTCATGATCTGGAGTTGGCAGCAGTCGTATTCGCGTTGAAAATTTGGAGACACTACTTGTATGGGGAGAAAGTGGAGATTTATACAGACCATAAAAGCCTCAAATATTTCTTCACCCAAAAAGAACTCAACATACGGCAATGACGTTGGCTTGAACTATTGAAAGATTACGATCACACTATTCAATGTCATCCAGGAAAAGCGAACGTAGTAGTTGACGCATTGAGTAGAAGATTATTGTCAATGCAAAGGCCCATTCTGTATGACTTGCAAAGGATGGAGGTAGAATTAAAGACTCCAAGTACCCACGTGATGATATCAAATATACTAGTAGAACCGACTTTAATCGATAAAGTTAAAGATGCTCAAGCTACGGACATTGAGCTGATGCGTATGAAGAAGAAAGTGCAAGAAGGTGCTATTCCAGAAGCAAGAATCGATGAAGAAGGAATACTTCGAGTTAACTCCAGACTTTGTGTTCCTAACGATTCTGACCTGAAGCATAGAATCATGATGGAGGCACACAATACACCATTTGCAATCCATCCTAGGAGTACCAAAATGAATCACGATCTTCGACATACATTTTGGTGGAGCAATATAAAAAGAGAGATTGCGGAGTTTATCTCGAGGTGTTTAACTTGTCAACGTGTAAAAGCGGAGCATCAAGTACCAAAGGGTCCATTGCAACCACTTGATATTCCGAAATGAAAGTGGGAACACATTACTATGGATTTTGTTACGGGTCTTCCCAAGGTTTCTTAAGGCATAGATGCGATTTGGGTCATTTTTGATAGATTAACCAAGTCTGCCCATTTCTTGCCTATACGTGAGACTTATTCCCTTGAACGTCTTGCTCGTTTGTACGTGAATGAGATTATGAGATTGCATGGCATGCCAATATCTATAGTTTCGGATCGTGACCCAAGATTCACTTCAAGATTTTGGGTTAGCTTGCAGAAAGCTATGGGCACGGATTTACGATTCAGTTCGGCATAACATCCTCAAACGGACGGATAATCAGAGAGGACTATTCAAACTCTTGAAGATCTATTAAGACTCTGTGTTCTAGATTTTAAAGGGAGTTGGGATAAGTACCTACCATTGGTGGAATTCTCCTACACCAACAGTTATCAAGCAAGTATAGGTATGGCTCCATTCGAGGCGTTGTATGGAAGAAAATGTCGCTATCTAGTATGTTAGGACGAGGTGGGAGAAGCAACGTTGTTGGGACCAGAATTAGTACGCATGACTACAGAAAAGATCCAAATGATTCGACAACGTATTCAAACCTCACAAGATCGACAAAAGAGTTATGCTGATCTTCATAGAAAGGACGTGGAGTTTAATATTAGAGATCATGTACTGTTACGTGTTGCACCATGGAAGGGAGTAACAAGATTTGGAAAGAGAGGAAAGCTCAATCCAAGATTTGTTGGTCCATTTGAGATTCTTGACCGAATAAGAAATGTGGCCTATAGACTCGCATTACCTCCAAGCATGTCTCGTGTTCATAATATTTTTCACGTATTTGTGCTTCGTAAATATGTGAAAGACCCGAACCACATAATTGAGTTAGAACCAGACGAGATAGTCGAAGATTTAACGTACGAGGAGGTACCTGTTAAGATCTTGGATAGGAAAGAGCATGTTCTACGCACGAAGGTTATACCACAAGTTAAGGTTTTGTGGAGAAACCATGCTATTGAAGAAATGACCTGGGAGTTAGAATCAGAAATGAAAGCGAGGTATCCTTACCTTTTCGAAACACCAGGTACGTACGTCAATTTCGAGGACGAAATTTCATAAGGAGGGGAGGTTGTAAGACCCCAAATTATTAATGAATAAAATCAAAATTTCTCTAAATATTATTGTGAATAATAAGGTGTTAATTTGATATAATACTTTGGTTATGGGTGAAGTGTGCAAATTTTGCAAAATAAGCAAGTGGTTATAAAATATTCATTTGTTGTCGGGGAATATTCGTTTGGTCGTGGAATATTCTTACTGTCGGGGAATATTCGTACGACGGCGCAGCCTTGTGTGGGTCCCATAACGGAAAGCGATTGGATGAAGAAAACGACAAGTATAAGTTGTTTATAAATAACGGCGTAGTTGTTACTGTTAATACTGTTGAAATAACTGGTGGTTAAAATACAGTAGCACACGGTATTGTACCAATTATTGATTCTTACGTAAGAAGGCACTACTCAATAATTGTTACAGTAGTTACTGTTCAATATTTTATTGATTCAATAATTGCTGCGTTGATATTTTATATTATTGTTGTTTCAATAATTGTTGTTGCACAGTATTTTCTATTATCAGATCAATAATTCATATTATTTGAATAATATTATTAGATAGCATTATTGGCAATGTCTAGAAAGTTCTGTCTAAGGAGAGGTTTGGTCATCTAATTGCGCGCTAGTAAGGAGAAATCCTTATTGGAAAGCCCCCTCTTTCTTGGGAACGGCCTAGTTGTCATAAATGTAATTCTGTAATATTATTTATGAATAATTAATTATCGATTCATATGATAAGGAAATATTTATTTTATGTGGATATAAATATTGGATATATTTATTGTGGTTAAAAATAAAGGAGTTAATGTTGAGGTGTTTTATCAGTATTTTTATCGGAGTGGAGGTATTAAAAATCAAATCAGGATTTTTTAGAAATATTGCGGGGGTTATAATTTTTAATCCGACCGTTGGATCGTGGTAATTTTTGGATATGTTATTCATATATAAGTTGAGTATATGTCCACAAATTTTGAATCGTTAAAAAAGAACGTATGATTTGTTATGAATTTTACGAGATGACTGGTTCAGAAATTATAGAAGTTATGGAATTTGTCATTTTTGTGGAAAATTCTAGAATTGGTGGGCCCCACTTTTGGTTGGTGAAAATGTGCTGAGATTTTTATTCAAATGTGGTGGGTGAGAATAGTAGCAGGTAAAACCATTAGGTTGCAGGTTAAGTCTACTTCGGCGTGCTAACATTTTCCTATAAATAGAAGGCTAAGTTAGAATTGAAAATCACACCAGAAACAAGTTTTCTCTCTTTCTCTCTCTAGATTATTGAGTGTATTTTGTGAGTATTTAGATACTTTGTGAGTTTCTATTCATCAGTGCAAGTTTCCTTCAGCCTTATACCGATATTCCGATCAGAAGTACTGATATTTTGAGGTAAGAGATATTATCTTCTTCTTAAATGATATTTTCTTCAATATCATTATGCCGAAATATTGGTATGAACTTTCTATCAAATTTGAAACTTTTTGTGTCGGGATTACTATTCACGTATACGGCACTATTCACGAATACGGCACTATTCACCGAAAAATAAAATTTTCTTCTTTTTGTCCAAGTTGTCTATTATGGTTACTATATTTGATTATATCCATATTTTGATCATTATTTTTGAATTCTGCTTCAAAAATGATTATTTCGGAATATTATTGAACTTAGATAAACTGTAATACGAATCCTTAATATTTGATCTGTTATCTCACTGGATTCGTTTTCTTTAAAATATTTTTTATCATCCTCAGTCCTAAATGATGATACAAATAAATATCTTTGGCCTGTAGTGCAAAGATGAATGATTACCTAATGAATATCTTTGGCCGTAGTGCAAAGATGAACAGGTGTTGAGATGAACATGACCAACTGGTGATACAAATGAATATCTTTGGCCTGTAGTGCAAAGATAAATATTTGATTTAAGATGTATATTGATTGATGTTACAGAGATAAAATATTGATGATGGACTTTTAAATCTTAGAAGATAGTAGAATTCATTCTCTACTTGACTCTTCTAATGGTTTGCTGTTTCCGCTGCAGTTGTTGATCTAAAACTTGTTGTCTATTATATTTTATCAGATTTTTTTCCTGTTGAAGACTAACGATAATTTGTTGTATATTATTTTAGTCATAATATTCTTTACTTGGCTAGTTGAGCTCACCCTTTTCCTTTTTGTTCCATTTTTCTCAGGAGGCGAGAATATAGCGAGAACTAGTCGGGGTGTGGAGTGATGTTTCCAGTCAGTTGTGTTAGCAGTCCTCACTATTTTGTAAAATAGTGTTTCAATAATTGTAATGAGGACTTATTTGAGTGTGGATATTGTCTAGAAGACAATATTTATATTTAAACTCACAGTATTTGTGATGTCGTATTTTGCACGACAATTATTATAATGAAATTGTATTTGTTTCTGTACCATGTATTTGGCGACTCAGAATGGGTGATGTATACCTATTTTGGGGCGTCACATACACTGTTGAATTTAAGAACTTAAAGAAAATGTTGCTCACGAGTATCGAACTCCAGACCTCTCCAAACTAGAAACCTTATATTCCAACAAAAGCCACTGGACCAACTACCTATCATGCTATAATTTATATAACACTAATATTTAAACGACCTAGCATCGTTTCTATGCGTGTGAAGATGAGATAATACACTTTTTGGCTACTGTACTAGGAATTGTAATAATAATAATAATTGTAATAATTGTAAAAATAATAATAATTGTAATAATTATTATTGTATTAATAATAATAAATTTTAAATACTTAAAATAATAATAATAATAATAATAATAATAATAATTAAAATACCCTAAAATAATATAAAGCAGCTACAAATTAAATACCCTAAATATAAAATTACATTCAAAGTTTTTTTAACCACTGAATCAAAATTTATTTTTATTTTTTTTTTGTACTAGTCACGTGAGTATCAATGTTTTTCGAATAAAATTTAATATTTTGACAGATTTTTCTTTTTATTGTTATATGACTCGATCAAATTAAATTTACATTTAAAAAAAATCCATGGGTAAGTATAAGAATCGATCTAATAAATTACAAAGATGAGTACATTAGTAAATAACAAATATTTATAATAGAAAGATTTGCCAAAGTTCAATAATTAAAAATTGTCACTACAATTACAATTAGTTTTTTTTTTGAAAAACAATATATTTATCGTTAAATTTCATAATAAAGTCATATTACAACTAAACTCTAATGGATAAGATAGAATAACGATGTGTGAGTCCTTTTAATTTTTTTCAATTCATATATTCATATATATTGACATTTAATACAAACAATTTATCGGATCACTCTTATTTTAATTTTAATTATTATTATTATTATAATAATTGTAATAATTGTAATAATAATAATTAAAATAATAATAATAATAATAATAATTATTATTATTATAATTAAAATAATAATAATAACAATAATAATAATAATTATTATTATTATTTTATTATTATTTAAAATTTTAATTATCGCATTGGTAAACATTTTTGTCTTGTGAACACTTTTTAGTTTTTAACATTGGTAAATGCAGGCATGCAGCAGCATGGTTGACAAATCTATGTTGAAATTTATATCTCAATATATCATCTTTTGTATTTTGTTCCAGTCTTAATACTGACGGACTTTGCAGGATTAGTACCATAATAATAATAATAATAATAATAATAATAATAATAATAATTATTTTATTATTATTATTACAATAATAATTATTATTACAATTTCTAGAACAGTGACCAAAAAGTGTATTATCTCATCTTCACATGCATAGAAACGATATTAGGTGGTTTAAATATTAGTGTTACATAAATTTTGTCATAATAGGTAGTTGGTCTAGTGGCTTTTGTTAGAATATATGGTTTCTAGTTTGAAGAGGTCTGGAGTTCGATACTCGATACACGCACTCAGTCTTCCATATCTACATTCAAAATTGTAGTACGCATATTGTTTTATACATTTTAAAATTATATATACAATTTTATTTGACTCAAATCTAACATATCATTACTTAAGAAAATTAATTTTTGATATTTTTACCATTAAAATTTGTTATTTTCATATGAGAGGTACGATACCTATGTGAAAATTTTCAATTTCCTTGCTTTATCCTTAATTGATAAAATGAAAATAGTATCATGACATCACCAATGTATTAATAATAATAAAACTATATTTAAAAAGCATCACTAATTTTGTAACTAAGAGAGTAGTAACTATACAGAGCATGATACCAACATATCATGTTATTATAATACTCCATCCATAATAAATTACTAAAAGATTAACATTGATTTTTTTAAAGTCAATTTAAACTATTTTCAAATTTAAAACTAATATGAATCCTAATTTTAGTCAATATAATTATAAAAATATTATAAAGTATCTAAAAATACTAGCTATAAGACTAGTTATTTCAAAACTAAATGAATCATGCCATTTTAAATTTAAAAATACCTAAATTAATTTAAAAAAGTTAATATTAATCATATATTTTAGTACAAAAATAGTGTCAAATATTACAGACTTTATTCTTAGATATTAAGGTCACAGTACAATCAATTATAGTTGTTAAAACTGTACCAAGCCACGATAGCTCAGGACTAAATTCTCATTTTGTAGAAATGACTTGGCCAGGCCAGAGGCCTTGCCATGCCGTTTAGGAGGCCACCCAGTTACAATTTATTGGCCACCTTGTTCACATCCCCTACTAGGTAAGATTAGCCACATAATCAACCCAGTTACAATTTTTAGTCTATTATGTTAGGTTGTTTATGAATATTTTTTGACAATTCTTTGAATACCGAATATGGTTTTACAAAAACATGCTTATTGGGATTATCTTAATTTAAGCCAACATTTTAATAGTCGTTGCAAAAAATTGTATAAAATATGCAACGAAAATAAAAATTGTTGCCAATGAATGTGGTCCATATTAGGCAACGAAATATAACAACAAAAAAACTTTCGTTGCCCACGATGAGGAGAAATCAAGTGGTTAGAAATTTTGTAACGAATTTCTAACAAATTTTGTTTCCAAATTTTGCAACGACTAATGAATTTCGTTGAAAAAAGTGAAAGTCTGACACAATCTGCAACGAAGGACAAGTTTCGTTGCTAAACATACACTTTTAGCAACGACTTATAAAGTCGTTGCCTAAAAAATCATTGCTAAAGTCCATTTTTAGCAACAAAAAAACTTTCGTTGCCCACGATGACGGGAAATCAAGTGGCCGAAAATTTTTCAACGAATTTCTAACGAAAATTTTTCCCGCCAATGAATTAGCAATGAAATTTTACAACGACTTATGAATTTCGTTGCAAAAAGCGAAAGCCTGACACAATCTGCAACGAAGGACAAATTTCGTTGCTAAACATATACTTTTAGCAACGACTTATAAAGTCGTTACCCGAAAAATCGTTGCTAAATGCCCAATTTTTTGTAGTGTTAGATCTTGAGTGTGATCTCTAGCCCATCTGTTTTCGGTTGGGACATCTGTCCTGATGCCTTCTTGTCTTAAGTCTTTAAGATCTATTTCTTCTTCTTGGTGTGGAGGTTCGTTGTCTTGCATAGGCCTCTCTACGATCTCATTTTCTTGCTCAACGATTTCACTATCTGGCACTACGATCGTAGTGTTGAGCTCGACGACTTCATTCGTAGTGTCTGTACTATTGGTCGTAGTGTCTTGAAGCACTGATTTGTCTAAGTCTGTTTCATCAAAGATGATGTGAATCGAGACTTCAACACTTAGTGTCTTCTTGTTGAACACTCTGTAGGCCTTACTGTCTGTGGCATATCCAAAAAAGATTCATTCGTCTGACTTGGGTTGAAATTTTATTAGGAACTGCTTTCCATTATTGAGAATGTAGCATGCACATCCGAATACATGAAAGTAGCTGACACTTGGCTTTCTTCCTTTCCACAGTTTGTAGGGTGTCTTCTTGATCGTAGAGTGTATCAATGATCTGTTCTGCGTGTAGCAAGCAATGTTGACTGCTTCTGCCCAGAAGTATTCAGGTAGATGGGTTGCTGCTAGTAGAGTTCTTCCAGCCTCTATCAAAGTTCTGTTCTTTCTTTCAGCTATTCCATTTTGTTGAGGAGTTCGTGGAGCTGAGAAGTTATGACTGATACCATTGTCTGTGCAGAACTAGTCCATTTTTGAGAAGTCAAATTCTCTTCCATGATCACTCCTTATGGCCTTGATTTTCTCTCCTTTCTCGTTAATAATCATCCTGGACATCTTGATTAGTTGGGAGCTTGTTTCATCTTTTGAGGTTAAAAAGAATACCCATGTGAATCTGGTGTAGTCGTTGACTATAACTAGTGAGTACCTTTTCCCTCCAAGACTAGTTGTTGAAATTGGCCTAAATAGATCCATGTGAAGCAACTGTAAGGGCTTGTCGATTGAGTTGACAGTTTTGCTCTTGAATGAGCTTCTGGTTTGCTTTCCAAGCTGACATGCATTGCATGGCCTTTCTTTAACGAAGTTGAACTTGGGGAGGCCTGCAACGAGATCTTTTGATGCCAGTTTGGACATGCTTTTGAAGTTTAAGTGGGACAATCGTCTTTACCATAGCCAGCTCATTTCTTTAGATGCTTTTGCCAGAAAGCATATTGTCTCTTCTGAGCTTAGTTGACCAAGATTCACTATGTAAACATTTCCTTCTCTTGTCCCGATTAGCTTTACAGCAGATGTCTTCAAATCTCTGACTTGACACTGGTTGTTGAGGAATGTTACTTGATGACCCTTGTCGCAGAGTTGGCTAATGCTTAGAAGGTTGTGTTGGAGACCTTCGACATATGCCACTTTGCTGAAAGACACTACACCATTACCAGCTGAGCCATATCCTCTTGTCTTTCCCGAGCCGTTGTCTCCAAAGATGACTGAGGGACCCTCCTTCTCTATGTAGTTAGACAGAAGGGCTTTATTCCCAGTCATGTGTCTTGAGCATCCACTGTCCAGATACCAGGTTGTGATCGTGGAGCTCATTTCCTGTTATAACATTAAACCTTCATTTTGGAACCCATATTTGCATGGGTCCTACTTTGTTAGTGCCCTTGGGGACCCAAATCTGTTTGATCTTGAGTCTCATATGCATTGAATTATAATAGCACTTGGCAGTCTTGTGACCAACTTTATTGCATATAAAACATCTAGTGTGATGCATGCCTGTGTGTTACGTTAATTCATCCTCCATTTGGACTTGTGTGGTTCTTTAGTTATCCTTCTGTTAAACTGATTTTTCTTTTTCCACGTGTCCTTGGGTTTTATAAATAGTGATGAGTGTGCCTTACCTCTACTGTACCTTCCCGGATGATTCGTAGAGTTGGTCTTACTTGACTCTACGATTCTTCGAGGTTGGTAAGTAGAGATGTGGTTACTTTTCTCTTTTATGAAACCCATGCCAGCATAAGATCCTTTACTCCTTTGAGTATGAATGGAAACAGTAGAACAAGGTTGGACTAATTCTTCCTTCTATGAGGATTTCACAAAGGTAATGCTTTTACTAAACCTTAAGGCATTACTAGTGCTAGTTTCCTTTGTCTGTTCCACACATGGCTCTGAGGTGGATTCCCCAAAGCCTAAGCCTATTCTATCAAATGTACTTCTCTGACTAGAGAGTGGGGAGTCCATGGATGATGAGGATTTGTTCCATGTAGAGATAGTCTTTTTTAGTTCCTCAATTTTAGAGGGAGATAGTCTTTTCTAGTTCCTCAATTTTAGAGGTTAGATTGGACTCTCTTTATGCATTGAGCTCATTAGCCTGTTTTAGGATCTCATTCTCAGCTTCAAGCTTGGAGAGAAGGTTAGTACTTAGAAGAACTGTTTCTAGCTTTTCTTGAACTTTCTTTTTCTCCTCTTGAAGAAGTGAATGATCTTTAGACAGAATCCTGAACCACTTCATGTATTGATGTAGATCATTTGTTATGCCATGCAATGCAGTTCTCAAATCATTAATGTCTACATCAAGAGAGTTAAAGTCAAATACCTCATCGAGACTTACTTCATTTATGTTGGTTTAGTTTGTCCTTTTCATGTTTGGCCATTAAGCACATATTAGCCATTTGTGGTTCTTCATCATCTCCAGATTTAGGATTGGAGTCATTGTCTGAATCATTCCACGATCCTCCAGCTACAAGGCCTCTATCTTTTTTCTGAGGTCTTTTATTGCCTTTGTATTCTTTCTTTGGATGTGACTTCTTCTTTAGCTCTTCTTTGAGAGGTTTATTGCAGTTGGCAATGAAGTGGCCAGGCTTTTTGCAGTTGAAGCACATATCATTCATTTGCTCCTGGCTGTTGTAGTTACTGACCTTCTCTAGCTTGCTGGTTTTGCCTTGACGCATGAACCTCCTTAGTCTTTTTACTAGCATAGCAAAGTCTTCATCATCGTCTTTGTCATAGTCAGAGTCAATCTCAGTGTTGACCTTGGATGCACTTTCAGTTGCCTTGAGAGCAACACCCTTATCCTTCTTTCTTCCTTCTAATAGGGTTTCAGCTCGTTAAGTTTGTTCCAGTTCGTATGTCAGAAGGTTGCCATATAGTTGTTGAACTGTCATCTCATGAAGATTCTTTAACTCTCTAATAGCAATGGTTTTGGCATCCCACCTACTTGGTAGGGCTCTCATGAACTTTATGATTAGATCTTTGTTTAGATAAATCTTCCCATAAGCTCGTAGAGAGTTGAGCAAAACGTTGAATCTCTCGTAGATGGCAGTGATGTTTTCTCCTTGAACATGAGTAAACATGTAAGACCCCGAATTTTATGAAATAAAAGTATTCAATTTTTCTTATAATTACTATTCAGTAAATGGTTAAATTGATAAATGTTAAAGTTAAGGGTGATATATGATTTTTTTTCAAAATACGCAAGTGGTTATAAAATAATCATTGTTGTCGGGGAATATTCGTTTGGTCGTGGAATATTCTTTCTGTCGGGGAATATTCGTACGACGGCGCAGCTATTTGTGGGCCCCAAAACGAATAACTGTCGGGTGAAGAAAACGACAAATTTGAATTTTTACAAATAACGGCGTAGTTGTTACCGTTAACACTGTTGGAATACCCGGTGGTTAAAATACAGTAATACGCGTTATTGCACAGTAGCACACGGTATTGCACAGTATTTTTGAAATTATTGATTCTTATGTAAGAAGGTACTACTCAATAATTGTTACAGTAGTTACTGTTCAATATTTTATTTTATTGATTCAATAATTGTTGCGTTGATATTTTATATTATTGTTGTTTCAATAATTGTTGCTGCACAGTATTTTCCTTTATCAGATCAATAATTCATATTATTTGAATAATATTATTAGATAACATATTGTCAATGTCTAGAAAGTTCTGTCTAAGGAGAGGTTTGGTCATCTAATTCCGCGCCAGTAAGGAGAAATTCTTATTGGAAAGCCCCCTCTTTCCTGGGAACGGCCTGGTTGTCATAAATGTGATTCTGTAATATTATTTGTGAATAATTAATTATTGATTCATATGATAAGGAAATATTTATAATATGTGGATATAAATGAGGGATATATTTTTGTGGTTAAAAATGAAGGAGTTAATGTTGAGGTTTTTATCAGTATTTTTGTCGGAATGGAGGTATTAAAAATCAGGGTTTTTGAGATATTTTGCGGGGGTTATAATTTTTAATCCGACCGTTGGATCGTGGTAATTTTTGGATATGTTATACATATATAAGTTGAGTATATGTCCATAAATTTTGAACCGTTAAAAATGAACGTATGATTTGTTATGAATTTTAAGAGGTGGCTGAGTCGGAAATCAGGTTATAAATCATTTTTGGTGGAAAATTCTAGAATTGGTGGGCCCCACTTGTGGTTGGTGAAGAAATGTGCTGAATTATATTTCAAATGTGGTGGGTGGTAATAGTAGCAGGTAAAGCCATCAGGTTACAGGTCAAACCTACCAAAATTTTCCTATAAATAGAGGGCTAAGTTAGAATTGAAAATCACACCAAAAACATAAGCTTTCTCTCTTTCTCTCTCTATATTATGAAGCATATTTTGTGAGTATTTAGATACTTTGAGAGTTGCTATTCAGTGCAAGTTTCCTTCGGCTTTACATTCCAGTCAGAAATACTGCATTTTTGAGTTAAGGGATTGTAAGGGATAGTAAGGGATATTAAGGGATTTTAAGGGTTGTTATGATTTTCAGTTTCGTAATTTTTCTGATCTTCAAAAATTCTGGAAAAATTTGAAATGATATTTTGATGAGTTTTCTTGATTGTGTCCAAAAATGGTGATTTTTGGATGTATAGATTGAGTTATGAATTTTATGAGAAAAGACTATTTTAGAAGTAACAGCTTATAATTCCTTGTGGTTAACTCCAAAATTGATGAAATTTTTATTGGGAGTACATGTATATGATAGAAGTATACTCTGTAAATTTCAGAATTTTTAGACAAAAGTACAATTTTTGATAAATGTCTAAATATTCGGCTATTTTGGCCATATGAAAAATAGTAAATGATTTTTAAAAATTCTGAGAAAAATATATGTTCACTATGGGACTATATTATGCTAAATTCCAGAAAAGAAATATTTTTGGAACGGATTTGGTATTTTTCATGAAAATAGTCTAGTTATGAGAAAATGAATTAAATATGTTATGTGAAGTAAGAAAATTGAAAATAGGATTTTATGGCTTGAGAATCCTATATATGAGGTATATGCAGATTTTTTTGATGAGGGTTTTGGTTATTGATGATGAAATCTTAAGAGTTGGCATTTTATGATGATTAAATGCATTAATTAGTAAAGTGTAAACAATTTAAATAAATTGTTTATAAGCTTAAGAATATTATTCTTTCAATATCATTATACCGAAATATTGGTATGTATATTATTGTGGAATTTCTACCTTTTTCATGTCAGGGTTACTATTCACGAGTTACTATTTATGAGTTACTATTCACGAGTTACTATTCACGAGTTACTATTCACGACAAAATTGGTTTCTTTTTCTAACCAAATTATAGTTGATTTATGAATATTACTCTTGAGATTAAATCTATATGTTGATCATATTATTTTTATTATCATATATAACATTTTTATAACCTTGATGTTGAAATTCTCTTTCGCTTGAGTGTAAAGATGGGTAAATTATTGGTATGATCATGACTATGGGTTCTCTTTGGCCAGTAGTGCAAAGTTAAATTATTGACTGGTATGATCATGATCATTGAATTTATAAGTGAATATCTTTAGCTTAAGTGCAAAGGTGAATTGATTAACATGGTTATAATTATTGTTTATATAAATTCTCAAATGATTATATATTTCTTTGAGATATTAATATATTTGGCCTGTAGTACAAATATGAACTGTTGATGAATATATTTGGCCGTAGTGCAAATATGAACTGTTGAGGAATATCTTTGGCCTGTAGTGCAAAGATGAATTGTTGATGAATATCTTTGGCCCGTAGTGCAAAGATGACATGTTGTTGAATATCTTTGGCCAGTAGTGCAAAGATGAACAGATGTTGAGATAAACATGACCAACTGGTGATACAAATGAATATCTTTGGCCGTAGTGCAAAGATGGATTTATTAGTATGATTATGAACAGGAAATGTGATTTGGTATAACCATGATCTTTGATGTTTCAGGTAAAGATAGGTGATGAAAATTATCTTCGTCCTGGATGAGAAGAGGAATTTAGAACTACAGTTATGATTATGAGTTATTCATATGATTGTGGACCAAAATTGTTGATTGATGTTACAGGGATAAAACATTGTTGGTGGATTTTTATCATGGAGAAGATAATAGACTTTATAGTCTATTTGACTCTTCTAATGGATTGCTCGTTCCGCTGCAACTATGGTTGAAATTTTTCTCATTTACCATATGTTCTAAATCTCTGATTTATTATTGATGAAGGCTATTGATAGTTTAATTATCTTTAGTCATGATATTCTTTACTGAGCTAGTTGTGCTCACCCTTTTGCTTCACAATTCCTTTTCAGGTAATAAGAGTGTAGCTGGGTCGAGAGGGGGTAACAAGGGAATAGAACGGTGGTCATCATTTAGTAGTTATATTTGGTGAAGAAAATAGGGTGAGGCGAACCCAACGTTGGAAGGGTGTTTTGTCACTATCATACAAGATGTCTAATGACATACAACCTCGTGTCATCATAAGACAGGGTTGTGCTCATCCACTTGCTGAGTATATTTACGAGCACTACCTATATAATCTTGGTGTTTGTTTGAAGTATAATTCTCAATTAGAGACAGTGGAGATAATGATAAGTCAAGAGAAGACTCACCATTGGGAAGAATATGATAGTAATCTTCTCGTTTTTCTTTGGGGTCTATTAGGTCAACCAAGGATAATTCTGTGGCCATATGATATCTATCATAACCTAGATGCGTGGCCTCCTATGTACGAAGGTTTCCTTGAGCACTTCCCAAAGATTCTAGTTTCTAAAATAGTTTTTGACTGTACCTTTATGTAAGGTACCTTTGTGAGGTCCTGATACATGATGATGTCCAATGTCACATTTGGTATATATTTGTATCCAAACTCACAGCATATGTGTTGTTATATTTTGCACGACAATTGTTGTAATAAAGTTGTAGTTGTTTTCTGTACCATGTATTTGACGACTCAGAATGGGTTGGGTGGAATGAACCTATTTTGGGGTCGTTACAGTTGGTATCAGAGCTATAAGTAAAGAGCCCCGAGCCTCTCGCTGGTGACTTCCTGTTGATGGTGGATGCACCGAAGCCAGACTCTCCATAGGGGACGCCGTTCTGCGGTGGCAAACTGATAGGTATCAATGTAAGGTGCTGACATAGGTTGGTGTCCAGAGTTACATTTGGTATCAGAGCTTGGGGATATGATCTCTGGCGGAGATCGGGAAATACAACTAGGAGGGGAGAGATGAGTAAATCCTTTGCTAGTGTGTCCTACCTAAGCTTATTTGTTGGTCAGTCATAATATCGGGATATTATGTGATATGTTAATTTGTTAAATTAACACTTGTTTTGAAGCTGTATTCTAGAATGTTATTTGAAATACAGGAGATGAGCAATGGAGAAATTATGATGACAGAGAAGATGGAATTTGAAATGAAAGGAAGGTATTCTCAACTCTTTGAAATACCAGGTACGTAAATTTCGGGGACGAAATTTCATAAGGAGGGGAGATTGTAAGACCCCGAATTTTATGAAATAAAAGTATTCAATTTTTCTTATAATTACTATTCAGTAAATGGTTAAATTGATAAATGTTAAAGTTAAGGGTGATATATGATTTTTTTTCAAAATACACAAGTGGTTATAAAATAATCATTGTTGTCGGGGAATATTCGTTTGGTCGTGAAATATTCTTTCTGTCGGGGAATATTCGTACGACGGCGCAGCTATTTGTGGGCCCCATAACGAATAACTGTCGGGTGAAGAAAACGACAAATTTGAATTTTTACAAATAACGGCGTAGTTGTTACCGTTAACACTGTTGGAATACCCGGTGGTTAAAATACAGTAATACGCGTTATTGCACAGTAGCACACGGTATTGCACAGTATTTTTGAAATTATTGATTCTTACGTAAGAAGGCACTACTCAATAATTATTACAGTAATTACTGTTCAATATTTTATTTTATTGATTCAATAATTGCTGCGTTGATATTTTATATTATTGTTGTTTCAATAATTGTTGCTGCACAGTATTTTCCTTTATCAGATCAATAATTCATATTATTTGAATAATATTATTAGATAACATTATTGGCAATGTCTAGAAAGTTCTGTCTAAGGAGAGGTTTGGTCATCTAATTGCGCGCCAGTAAGGAGAAATTCTTATTGGAAAGCCCCCTCTTTCCTGGGAACGGCCTGGTTGTCATAAATGTGATTCTGTAATATTATTTGTGAATAATTAATTATTGATTCATATGATAAGGAAATATTTATATTATGTGGATATAAATGAGGGATATATTTTTGTGGTTAAAAATGAAGGAGTTAATGTTGAAGTTTTTATCAGTATTTTTGTCGGAATGGAGGTATTAAAAATCAGGGTTTTTGAGATATTTTGCGGGGGTTATAATTTTTAATCCGACCGTTGGATCGTGGTAATTTTTGGATATGTTATACATATATAAGTTGAGTATATGTCCACAAATTTTGAACCGTTAAAAATGAACGTATGATTTGTTATGAATTTTAAGAGGTGGCTGATTCGAAAATCAGGTTATAAATCATTTTTGGTGGAAAATTCTAGAATTGGTGGGCCCCACTTGTGGTTGGTGAAGAAATGTGCTGAATTATATTTCAAATGTGGTGGGTGGGAATAGTAGCAGGTAAAGCCATCAGGTTGCAGGTCAAACCTACCAAAATTTTCCTATAAATAGAGGGCTAAGTTAGAATTGAAAATCACACCAAAAACATAAGCTTTCTCTCTTTCTCTCTCTATATTATGAAGCATATTTTGTGAGTATTTAGATACTTTGAGAGTTGCTATTCAGTGCAAGTTTCCTTCAGCTTTACATTCCAGTCAGAAGTACTGCTCTTTTGAGGTAAGGGATTGTAAGGGATAGTAAGGGATATTAAGGGATTTTAAGGGTTGTTATAATTTTCAGTTTCGTAATTTTTCTGATCTTCAAAAATTCTGGAAAAATTTGAAATGATATTTTGATGAGTTTTCTTGATTGTGTCCAAAAATGGTGATTTTTGGATGTATAGATTGAGAGTTATGAATTTTATGAGAAAAGACTATTTTAAAAGTAACAGCTTATAATTCCTTGTGGTTAACTCCAAAATTGATGAAATTTTTATTGGGAGTACATGTATATGATAGAAGTATACTCTGTAAATTTCAGAATTTTTAGACAAAAGTACAATTTTTGATAAATGTCTAAATATTCGGCTATTTTGGCCATATGAAAAATAGTAAATGACTTTTAAAAATTCTGAGAAAAATATATGTTCACTATGGGACTATATTATGCTAAATTCCAGAAAAGAAATATTTTTGGAAC
Source organism: Panax notoginseng (assembly GCA_016801055.1). Classification (NCBI taxonomy): domain Eukaryota; kingdom Viridiplantae; phylum Streptophyta; class Magnoliopsida; order Apiales; family Araliaceae; genus Panax; species Panax notoginseng. The sequence continues at coordinate 203,225,667 of CM029016.1, forward strand.
TGATTTGGTATTTTTCATGAAAATAGTCTAGTTATGAGTAAATGAATTAAATATGTTATGTGAAGTAAGAAAATTGAAAATAGGATTTTATGGCTTGAGAATCCTATATATGAGGTATATGCAGATTTTTGATGAGGGTTTTGGTTATTGATGATGAAATCTTAAGAGTTGGCATTTTATGATGATTAAATGCATTAATTAGTAAAGTGTAAACAATTTAAATAAATTGTTTATAAGCTTAAGAATATTATTCTTTCAATATCATTATACCGAAATATTGGTATGTATTTTATTGTGGAATTTTTACCTTTTTCATGTCAGGGTTACTATTCACGAGTTACTATTTATGAGTTACTATTCACGAGTTACTATTCACTACAAAATTGGTTTCTTTTTCTAACCAAATTATAGTTGATTTATGAATATTACTCTTGAGATTAAATCTATATGTTGATCATATTGTTTTTATTATCATATATAACATTTTTATAACCTTGATGTTGAAATTCTCTTTCACTTGAGTGTAAAGATGGGTAGATTATTGGTATGATCATGACTATGGGTTCTCTTTGGCCAGTAGTGCAAAGTTGAATTGTGACTGGTATGATCATGACCATTGAATTTATAATTGAATATCTTTAGCTTAAGTGCAAAGGTGAATTGATCAACATGGTTATAATTATTGTTTATATAAATTCTGAAATGATTATATATTTCTTTGAGATATTAATATATTTGGCCTGTAGTGCAAATATGAACTGTTGATGAATATATTTGGCCGTAGTGCAAATATGAACTGTTGAGGAATATCTTTGGCCTGTAGTGCAAAGATGAATTGTTGATGAATATCTTTGGCCCGTAGTGCAAAGATGACATGTTGTTGAATATCTTTGGCCAGTAGTGCAAAGATGAACAGATGTTGAGATAAACATGACCAACTGGTGATACAAATGAATATCTTTGGCCGTAGTGCAAAGATGGATTTATTAGTATGATTATGAACAGGAAATGTGATTTGGTATAACCATGATCTTTGATGTTTCAGGTAAAGATAGGTGATGAAAATTATCTTCGTCCTGGATGAGAAGAGGAATTTAGAACTACAGTTATGATTATGAGTTATTCATATGATTGTGGACCAAAATTGTTGATTGATGTTACAGGGATAAAACATTGTTGGTGGATTTTTAACATGGAGAAGATAATAGACTTTATAGTCTATTTGACTCTTCTAATGGATTGCTCGTTCCGCTGCAACTATGGTTGAAATTTTTATCATTTACCATATGTTCTAAATCTCTGATTTATTATTGATGAAGGCTATTGATAATTTAATTATCTTTAGTCATGATATTCTTTACTGAGCTAGTTGTGCTCACCCTTTTGCTTCACAATTCCTTTCAGGTAATAAGAGTGTAGCTGGGTCGAGCGGGGGTAACAAGGGAATAGAACGGTGGTCATCATTTAGTAGTTATATTTGGTGAAGAAAATAGGGTGAGGCGAACCCAACGTTGGAAGGGTGTTTTGTCACTATCATACAAGATGTCTAATGACATACAACCTCGTGTCATCATAAGACAGGGTTGTGCTCATCCACTTGCTGAGTATATTTACGAGCACTACCTATATAATCTTGGTGTTTGTTTGAAGTATAATTCTCAATTAGAGACAGTGGAGATAATGATAAGTCAAGAGAAGACTCACCATTGGGAAGAATATGATAGTAATCTTCTCGTTTTTCTTTGGGGTCTATTGGGTCAACCAAGGATAATTCTGTGGCCATATGATATCTATCATAACCTAGACGCGTGGCCTCCCATGTACGAAGGTTTCCTTGAGCACTTCCCAAAGATTCTAATTTCTAAAACAGTTTTTGACTATACCTTTATGTAAGGTACCTTTGTGAGGTGATGTACATGATGATGTCCAATGTCACATTTGGTATATATTTGTATCCAAACTCACAGCATATGTGTTGTTGTATTTTGCACGACAATTGTTGTAATAAAGTTGTAGTTGTTTTCTGTACCATGTATTTGACGACTCAGAATGGGTTGGGTGGAATGAACCTATTTTGGGGTCGTTACAGTTGGTATCAGAGCTATAAGTAAAGAGCCCCGAGCCTCTCGCTGGTGACTTCCTGTTGATGGTGGATGCACCGAAGCCAGACTCTCCATAGGGGACGCCGTTCTGCGGTGGCAAACTGATAGGTATCAATGTAAGGTGCTGACATAGGTTGGTGTCCAGAGTTACATTTGGTATCAGAGCTTGGGGATATGATCTCTGGCGGAGATCGGGAAATACAACTAGGAGGGGAGAGATGAGTAAATCCTTCGCTAGTGTGTCCTACCTAAGCTTATTTGTTGGTCAGTCATAATATCGGGATATTATGTGATATGTTAATTTGTTAAATTAACACTTGTTTTGAAGCTGTATTCTAGAATGTTATTTGAAATACAGGAGATGAGCAATGGAGAAATTATGATGACAGAGAAGATGGAATTTGAAATGAAAGGAAGGTATTCTCAACTCTTTGAAATACCAGGTACGTAAATTTCGGGGACGAAATTTCATAAGGAGGGGAGATTGTAAGACCCCGAATTTTATGAAATAAAAGTATTCAATTTTTCTTATAATTACTATTCAGTAAATGGTTAAATTGATAAATGTTAAAGTTAAGGGTGATATATGATTTTTTTTCAAAATACACAAGTGGTTATAAAATAATCATTGTTGTCGGGGAATATTCGTTTGGTCGTGGAATATTCTTTCTGTCGGGGAATATTCGTACGACGGCGCAGCTATTTGTGGGCCCCATAACGAATAACTGTCGGGTGAAGAAAACGACAAATTTGAGTTTTTACAAATAACGGCGTAGTTGTTACCGTTAACACTGTTGGAATACCCGGTGGTTAAAATACAGTAATACGCGTTATTGCACAGTAGCACACGGTATTGCACAGTATTTTTGAAATTATTGATTCTTACGTAAGAAGGCACTACTCAATAATTGTTACAGTAATTACTGTTCAATATTTTATTTTATTGATTCAATAATTGTTGCGTTGATATTTTATATTATTGTTGTTTCAATAATTGTTGCTGCACAGTATTTTCCTTTATCAGATCAATAATTCATATTATTTGAATAATATTATTAGATAACATTATTGGCAATGTCTAGAAAGTTCTGTCTAAGGAGAGGTTTGGTCATCTAATTGCGCGCCAGTAAGGAGAAATTCTTATTGGAAAGCCCCCTCTTTCCTGGGAACGGCCTGGTTGTCATAAATGTGATTCTGTAATATTATTTGTGAATAATTAATTATTGATTCATATGATAAGGAAATATTTATTTTATGTGGATATAAATGAGGGATATATTTTTGTGGTTAAAAATGAAGGAGTTAATGTTGAAGTTTTTATCAGTATTTTTGTCGGAATGGAGGTATTAAAAATCAGGGTTTTTGAGATATTTTGCGGGGGTTATAATTTTTAATCCGACCGTTGGATCGTGGTAATTTTTGGATATGTTATACATATATAAGTTGAGTATATGTCCACAAATTTTGAACCGTTAAAAATGAACGTATGATTTGTTATGAATTTTAAGAGGTGGCTGATTCGAAAATCAGGTTATAAATCATTTTTGGTGGAAAATTCTAGAATTGGTGGGCCCCACTTGTGGTTGGTGAAGAAATGTGCTGAATTATATTTCAAATGTGGTGGGTGGGAATAGTAGCAGGTAAAGCCATCAGGTTGCAGGTCAAACCTACCAAAATTTTCCTATAAATAGAGGGCTAAGTTAGAATTGAAAATCACACCAAAACATAAGCTTTCTCTCTTTCTCTCTCTATATTATGAAGCATATTTTGTGAGTATTTAGATACTTTGAGAGTTGCTATTCAGTGCAAGTTTCCTTCAGCTTTACATTCCAGTCAGAAGTACTGCTTTTTGAGGTAAGGGATTGTAAGGGATAGTAAGGGATATTAAGGGATTTTAAGGGTTGTTATAATTTTCAGTTTCGTAATTTTTCTGATCTTCAAAAATTCTGGAAAAATTTGAAATGATATTTTGATGAGTTTTCTTGATTGTGTCCAAAAATGGTGATTTTTGGATGTATAGATTGAGAGTTATGAATTTTATGAGAAAAGACTATTTTAAAAGTAACAGCTTATAATTCCTTGTGGTTAACTCCAAAATTGATGAAATTTTTATTGGGAGTACATGTATATGATAGAAGTATACTCTGTAAATTTCAGAATTTTTAGACAAAAGTACAATTTTTGATAAATGTCTAAATATTCGGCTATTTTGGCCATATGAAAAATAGTAAATGACTTTTAAAAATTCTGAGAAAAATATATGTTCACTATGGGACTATATTATGCTAAATTCCAGAAAAGAAATATTTTTGGAACTGATTTGGTATTTTTCATGAAAATAGTCTAGTTATGAGTAAATGAATTAAATATGTTATGTGAAGTAAGAAAATTGAAAATAGGATTTTATGGCTTGAGAATCCTATATGAGGTATATGCAGATTTTTGATGAGGGTTTTGGTTATTGATGATGAAATCTTAAGAGTTGGCATTTTATGATGATTAAATGCATTAATTAGTAAAGTGTAAACAATTTAAATAAATTGTTTATAAGCTTAAGAATATTATTCTTTCAATATCATTATACCGAAATATTGGTATGTATATTATTGTGGAATTTTTACCTTTTTCATGTCAGGGTTACTATTCACGAGTTACTATTCATGAGTTACTATTCACGAGTTACTATTCACTACAAAATTGGTTTCTTTTTCTAACCAAATTATAGTTGATTTATGAATATTACTCTTGAGATTAAATCTATATGTTGATCATATTGTTTTTATTATCATATATAACATTTTTATAACCTTGATGTTGAAATTCTCTTTCACTTGAGTGTAAAGATGGGTAAATTATTGGTATGATCATGACTATGGGTTCTCTTTGGCCAGTAGTGCAAAGTTGAATTGTTGACTGGTATGATCATGACCATTGAATTTATAATTGAATATCTTTAGCTTAAGTGCAAAGGTGAATTGATCAACATGGTTATAATTATTGTTTATATAAATTCTGAAATGATTATATATTTCTTTGAGATATTAATATATTTGGCCTGTAGTGCAAATATGAACTGTTGATGAATATATTTGGCCGTAGTGCAAATATGAACTGTTGAGGAATATCTTTGGCCTGTAGTGCAAAGATGAATTGTTGATGAATATCTTTGGCCCGTAGTGCAAAGATGACATGTTGTTGAATATCTTTGGCCAGTAGTGCAAAGATGAACAGATGTTGAGATAAACATGACCAACTGGTGATACAAATGAATATCTTTGGCCGTAGTGCAAAGATGGATTTATTAGTATGATTATGAACAGGAAATGTGATTTGGTATAACCATGATCTTTGATGTTTCAGGTAAAGATAGGTGATGAAAATTATCTTCGTCCTGGATGAGAAGAGGAATTTAGAACTACAGTTATGATTATGAGTTATTCATATGATTGTGGACCAAAATTGTTGATTGATGTTACAGGGATAAAACATTGTTGGTGGATTTTTAACATGGAGAAGATAATAGACTTTATAGTCTATTTGACTCTTCTAATGGATTGCTCGTTCCGCTGCAACTATGGTTGAAATTTTTATCATTTACCATATGTTCTAAATCTCTGATTTATTATTGATGAAGGCTATTGATAATTTAATTATCTTTAGTCATGATATTCTTTACTGAGCTAGTTGTGCTCACCCTTTTGCTTCACAATTCCTTTCAGGTAATAAGAGTGTAGCTGGGTCGAGAGGGGGTAACAAGGGAATAGAACGGTGGTCATCATTTAGTAGTTATATTTGGTGAAGAAAATAGGGTGAGGCGAACCCAACGTTGGAAGGGTGTTTTGTCACTATCATACAAGATGTCTAATGACATACAACCTCGTGTCATCATAAGACAGGGTTGTGCTCATCCACTTGCTGAGTATATTTACGAGCACTACCTATATAATCTTGGTGTTTGTTTGAAGTATAATTCTCAATTAGAGACAGTGGAGATAATGATAAGTCAAGAGAAGACTCACCATTGGGAAGAATATGATAGTAATCTTCTCGTTTTTCTTTGGGGTCTATTGGGTCAACCAAGGATAATTCTGTGGCCATATGATATCTATCATAACCTAGATGCGTGGCCTCCCATGTACGAAGGTTTCCTTGAGCACTTCCCAAAGATTCTAATTTCTAAAACAGTTTTTGACTGTACCTTTATGTAAGGTACCTTTGTGAGGTCCTGATACATGATGATGTCCAATGTCACATTTGGTATATATTTGTATCCAAACTCACAGCATATGTGTTGTTGTATTTTGCACGACAATTGTTGTAATAAAGTTGTAGTTGTTTTCTGTACCATGTATTTGACGACTCAGAATGGGTTGGGTGGAATGAACCTATTTTGGGGTCGTTACAGTTGGTATCAGAGCTATAAGTAAAGAGCCCCGAGCCTCTCGCTGGTGACTTCCTGTTGATGGTGGATGCACCGAAGCCAGACTCTCCATAGGGGACGCCGTTCTGCGGTGGCAAACTGATAGGTATCAATGTAAGGTGCTGACATAGGTTGGTGTCCAGAGTTACATTTGGTATCAGAGCTTGGGGATATGATCTCTGGCGGAGATCGGGAAATACAACTAGGAGGGGAGAGATGAGTAAATCCTTTGCTAGTGTGTCCTACCTAAGCTTATTTGTTGGTCAGTCATAATATCGGGATATTATGTGATATGTTAATTTGTTAAATTAACACTTGTTTTGAAGCTGTATTCTAGAATGTTATTTGAAATACAGGAGATGAGCAATGGAGAAATTATGATGACAGAGAAGATGGAATTTGAAATGAAAGGAAGGTATTCTCAACTCTTTGAAATACCAGGTACGTAAATTTCGGGGACGAAATTTCATAAGGAGGGGAGATTGTAAGACCCCGAATTTTATGAAATAAAAGTATTCAATTTTTCTTATAATTACTATTCAGTAAATGGTTAAATTGATAAATGTTAAAGTTAAGGGTGATATATGATTTTTTTTCAAAATACACAAGTGGTTATAAAATAATCATTGTTGTCGGGGAATATTCGTTTGGTCGTGAAATATTCTTTCTGTCGGGGAATATTCGTACGACGGCCCAGCTATTTGTGGGCCCCAAAACGAATAACTGTCGGGTGAAGAAAACGACAAATTTGAATTTTTACAAATAACGGCGTAGTTGTTACCGTTAACACTGTTGGAATACCCGGTGGTTAAAATACAGTAATACGCGTTATTGCACAGTAGCACACGGTATTGCACAGTATTTTTGAAATTATTGATTCTTACGTAAGAATGCACTACTCAATAATTGTTACAGTAGTTACTGTTCAATATTTTATTTTATTGATTCAATAATTGTTGCGTTGATATTTTATATTATTGTTGTTTCAATAATTGTTGCTGCACAGTATTTTCCTTTATCAGATCAATAATTCATATTATTTGAATAATATTATTAGATAACATTATTGTCAATGTCTAGAAAGTTCTGTCTAAGGAGAGGTTTGGTCATCTAATTGCGCGCCAGTAAGGAGAAATTCTTATTGGAAAGCCCCCTCTTTCCTGGGAACGGCCTGGTTGTCATAAATGTGATTCTGTAATATTATTTGTGAATAATTAATTATTGATTCATATGATAAGGAAATATTTATATTATGTGGATATAAATGAGGGATATATTTTTGTGGTTAAAAATGAAGGAGTTAATGTTGAAGTTTTTATCAGTATTTTTGTCGGAATGGAGGTATTAAAAATCAGGGTTTTTGAGATATTTTGCGGGGGTTATAATTTTTAATCCGACCGTTGGATCGTGGTAATTTTTGGATATGTTATACATATATAAGTTAAGTATATGTCCATAAATTTTGAACCGTTAAAAATGAACGTATGATTTGTTATGAATTTTAAGAGGTGGCTGATTCGAAAATCAGGTTATAAATCATTTTTGGTGGAAAATTCTAGAATTGGTGGGCCCCACTTGTGGTTGGTGAAGAAATGTGCTGAATTATATTTCAAATATGGTGGGTGGTAATAGTAGCAGGTAAAGCCATCAGGTTGCAGGTCAAACCTACCAAAATTTTCCTATAAATAGAGGGCTAAGTTAGAATTGAAAATCACACCAAAAACATAAGCTTTCTCTCTTTCTCTCTCTATATTATGAAGCATATTTTGTGAGTATTTAGATACTTTGAGAGTTGCTATTCAGTGCAAGTTTCCTTCGGCTTTACATTCCAGTCAGAAATACTGCATTTTTGAGGTAAGGGATTGTAAGGGATAGTAAGGGATATTAAGGGATTTTAAGGGTTGTTATAATTTTCAGTTTCGTAATTTTTCTGATCTTCAAAAATTCTGGAAAAATTTGAAATGATATTTTGATGAGTTTTCTTGATTGTGTCCAAAAATGGTGATTTTTGGATGTATAGATTGAGAGTTATGAATTTTATGAGAAAAGACTATTTTAGAAGTAACAGCTTATAATTCCTTGTGGTTAACTCCAAAATTGATGAAATTTTTATTGGGAGTACATGTATATGATAGAAGTATACTCTGTAAATTTCAGAATTTTTAGACAAAAGTACAATTTTTGATAAATGTCTAAATATTCGGCTATTTTAGCCATATGAAAAATAGTAAATAATTTTTAAAAATTCTGAGAAAAATATATGTTCACTATGGGACTATATTATGCTAAATTCCAGAAAAGAAATATTTTTGGAACGGATTTGGTATTTTTCATGAAAATAGTCTAGTTATGAGAAAATGAATTAAATATGTTATGTGAAGTAAGAAAATTGAAAATAGGATTTTATGGCTTGAGAATCCTATATATGAGGTATATGCAGATTTTTTTGATGAGGGTTTTGGTTATTGATGATGAAATCTTAAGAGTTGGTATTTTATGATGATTAAATGTATTAATTAGTAAAGTGTAAACAATTTAAATAAATTGTTTATAAGCTTAAGAATATTATTCTTTCAATATCATTATACCGAAATATTGGTATGTATATTATTGTGGAATTTTTACCTTTTTCATGTCAGGGTTACTATTCACGAGTTACTATTTATGAGTTACTATTCACGAGTTACTATTCACTACAAAATTGGTTTCTTTTTCTAACCAAATTATAGTTGATTTATGAATATTACTCTTGAGATTAAATCTATATGTTGATCATATTGTTTTTATTATCATATATAACATTTTTATAACCTTGATGTTGAAATTCTCTTTCGCTTGAGTGTAAAGATGGGTAAATTATTGGTGTGATCATGACTATGGGTTCTCTTTGGCCAGTAGTGCAAAGTTGAATTATTGACTGGTATAATCATGACCATTGAATTTATAAGTGAATATCTTTAGCTTAAGTGCAAAGGTGAATTGATTAACATGGTTATAATTATTGTTTATATAAATTCTCAAATGATTATATATTTCTTTGAGATATTAATATATTTGGCCTGTAGTACAAATATGAACTGTTGATGAATATATTTGGCCGTAGTGCAAATATGAACTGTTGAGGAATATCTTTGGCCTGTAGTGCAAAGATGAATTGTTGATGAATATCTTTGGCCCGTAGTGCAAAGATGACATGTTGTTGAATATCTTTGGCCAGTAGTGCAAAGATGAACAGATGTTGAGATAAACATGACCAACTGGTGATACAAATGAATATCTTTGGCCGTAGTGCAAAGATGGATTTATTAGTATGATTATGAACAGGAAATGTGATTTGGTATAACCATGATCTTTGATGTTTCAGGTAAAGATAGGTGATGAAAATTATCTTCGTCCTGGATGAGAAGAGGAATTTAGAACTACAGTTATGATTATGAGTTATTCATATGATTGTGGACCAAAATTGTTGATTGATGTTACAGGGATAAAACATTGTTGGTGGATTTTTATCATGGAGAAGATAATAGACTTTATAGTCTATTTGACTCTTCTAATGGATTGCTCGTTCCGCTGCAACTATGGTTGAAATTTTTATCATTTATCATATGTTCTAAATCTCTGATTTATTATTGATGAAGGCTATTGATAATTTAATTATCTTTAATCATGATATTCTTTACTGAGCTAGTTGTGCTCACCCTTTTGCTTCACAATTCCTTTTCAGGTAATAAGAGTGTAGCTGGGTCGAGCGGGGGTAACAAGGGAATAGAACGGTGGTCATCATTTAGTAGTTATATTTGGTGAAGAAAATAGGGTGAGGCGAACCCAACGTTGGAAGGGTGTTTTGTCACTATCATACAAGATGTCTAATGACATACAACCTCGTGTCATCATAAGACAGGGTTGTGCTCATCCACTTGCTGAGTATATTTACGAGCACTACCTATATAATCTTGGTGTTTGTTTGAAGTATAATTCTCAATTAGAGACAGTGGAGATAATGATAAGTCAAGAGAAGACTCACCATTGGGAAGAATATGATAGTAATCTTCTCGTTTTTCTTTGGGGTCTATTGGGTCAACCAAGGATAATTCTGTGGCCATATGATATCTATCATAACCTAGATGCGTGGCCTCCCATGTACGAAGGTTTCCATGAGCACTTCCCAAAGATTCTAGTTTCTAAAACAGTTTTTGACTGTACCTTTATGTAAGGTACCTTTGTGAGGTGCTGATACATGATGATGTCTAATGTCACATTTGGTATATATTTGTATCCAAACTCACAGCATATGTGTTGTTGTATTTTGCACGACAATTGTTGTAATAAAGTTGTAGTTGTTTTCTGTACCATGTATTTGACGACTCAGAATGGGTTAGGTGGAATGAACCTATTTTGGGGTCGTTACAAAACATTTCATACTGCTGTATCAGGAGAAATTGTTTGTTTTCTCTTACTTCTTCTGTTCCTTCGTGCATGATGAGTAGAGCTTCCCAAACCTCCTTCGTTGTTTTGCTGTTGACAACATTTTCGAACAGACCATCTTCTAAGGATTGGAACAAAATGTTCTTGGCCTTCTTGTCGAGTTGGACATCTCTCTTCTCATTGTCAGTCCATTCTTCTTTAACTTTGATTTGTATTTTGTTTGGATCGTCCGTAGTTAGTGCAAGCTTTGTTGGAATATAGGGCCCATTTTGAACGGTCTCAAATTGATCTTTATCTATTGAGTCCATGTATGCTTGCATACGAACTTTCCAAGTTAGCAAATTTGTCCTTGTTGCATATTGGTAGCTTGCTGCCTCCTCCAGTCCTTGATTCGCTTGGTAAGTGTGCCATTGGATCTACTAAAGTTTTGTAGGCTGTATAATAGAACTTGCTCTGATACCAATTATTAGTTCCCGGAGGCACAATAGTTATCTAGAAGGGGGGGTTGAATAGATACTTAAAAATCTTTTCCTTTTAAACTTGTTAGTTGTTATTGATTAAAACTTAGCGGAATTAGTATTTGTTTTAATCTCCCTTAAGATATAGTGAAGTTATGAAAGTGAGGCAGTTATAGCAGTTATGGAAGATATAGCAGTTATAGCAAGAATGTAAAGACACAGTCGTTTTAAGTGGTTCAGAGCACTTAAAGCTCATAGTCCACTCTTCTACTCCTCGAGTAGGAAATCCACTAAGGATGTCTTTTACAGCTTCTGAATCATATAGATTCCTTCTAGACCAGCAGTCTAGGAACTTCTTAGTTCACTCTTGAACTCTTCAAGTCCAGCAAACTTGGCTCTTTTTAGTTCACTTAGAAATGTTCAAGTCCAGCAGACTTGGCTCTTTTTAGTTCACTTAGAACTCTTCAAGTCCTTTTGAATTGGAACTTGACAGTTGATTGGTACTTGTTGAGTTCTTGATGGTTGCTACTCAGTTGCTGTTTAAGCACTTATTCGAAAGAACTGAGTAGCTGAGCAAGCTTTCTCTTTTTCTCAGATCATAGAGTTGAGCGTTGAGTGTTCTTCTCGTTTTTTTTCAATGCTTGCTTAAGTCTTTCATCTGCTTGATTTGTATATATATGATCTTGAAAAACTATCCGTTGGATCCATCCATTGAAGAATTAAATGTATTTTTCATTTCTATTATTTTAATGGAGACTTTTCTGCACATATTCTGAATTACATTCTGCCCCACTGACACAGCAGTCTGCTTTCTCACCTAACACCTGAAAAGGTGTTTTTCCTCTTACCCATGGTACTTTTCTTAGGTTCTTCAATACGCTTCTTTGTTGTATACTAAGGATATTTTTATGCCTTTGGAACTGGTGAGTACTACAACGTCTAGAACCCATTCCGCATTTTTAGGAGTTTGTCTCCACTCAAAACGTGGGGCTTGATGCTTTTAACACATGGCAGATGATACTATACGATTCAGATCGTGGTGACTTGTCGCCTTGGTGCTTGGTCTGATGCTATTAGCAAAAAGCACTACGATTTCTCTTAAATACGTGCACACTACGATCGTCGCTTGCTTGAGTTGTAAACTCTACGTTTCCGAGAGCACACTACGATCTCTGAGTTGGCTCGGCAAACGTTGGGACCACTCTACGATTTTTGAAGAGGCCCTTCAAGACATGCACACTACGATTCTCGAAGCTCTACGTTTCTGCCTTGACTTCTTTAATCGTGATCAGCTTGATATACTACGATCTCTTCGAAGCCTATCTATTACATCTCAAGATCAACCTAACAGCTTTGATCTCTCTATCTATACATTCATTTACAGAATGATACACATTAAGAGCTTAGATCAACCTAATAAATTTGATCTATCACTAAGTCCTTGTACATAGATTCCTTGAAGGACTTTACAAATAATCATGGGCATTTATATTTAAATATCAAATCAAAATATGCACCCTCCCAACAGTATTTATTATAATCATCATCATATAGTAAAATCATGTAGTAAATCGTTGCAAATATCAACCTTTTAACTTATTTGTTGACGTCGGGAGAAATTTTTTAAAGTCTTTTTTATATTTGCCAAGCACACTCTCATTTTCCTATAATTATGTGTGGTTTGTGAGATCTTTGAAAAACAGTTCTTTTATCGATAATTTTTGAAAGGTTGCTTTTTAGATTAACAGAGTTGCCAGTTGGTATAAGTTTAATTGGATGTACGTACCCCATTCGAGTTTTTAAGGTTTTAAAGATAGATGGCCCATAATGTGACTCCCATTGCATTAGTCCATAATCGGGATTTAAAGAGTTCGGGGGCTTGTTTAAGTGAGGAGAATATGTTAGGCACCCCCTGACTTCCCTGAATCATGGTTACTGTCTTCCTAATCTTTTATGAAGTTTTGAAAGAGTTGCCTTAGTGTGTTATACGTGTGTCGTGCCTAGTGTTTTGTGTCATTCCATAATGCGTATGTGTTCCGTGTTATGTATTGTGGGTAAGTCCATTTAATTCATCCTAATAGGGCTCAGTTTGGGTAGGAAGGAACTTTTGGTTTGTTTGACTTATGATTTTCGTAAGTTTGATTTCTAAAGCTGTGTGTGCATTTTTTAAAAGGTTTGGGAGTCTGATTTCTAAACTTATGAAGGGTTTTTTTTTCAAAAGAAGGCAAGTTTGGTTTCTAAACTCATGTGTTTTTCAAATGAGGAGTTTGGTTTTTAAACTCTTAATGTGTGTATCCACAAAGGTTGGTGAATGTGATTTTCAAAAAGTTGGGAGTTTGGTTTCTAAACTCATAATTGTGTGTTTTTCAAAAGGTTTTGAGTTTGGTTTCTAAATTCATGTGTTTTTAAAAGTGAGTTTGGTTTCTAAACTTGTGTGTTTTCAAGAGTGAGCTTAGTTTCTAAACTCGTGTTTTCAAAAGTGAGTTTAGTTATGTAATTTTCAAAAGTGATTTTTCAAGTGTGTTTTTCAAATGTGTATTTTTCAAAAGTGAGTTTTTGAAATGTGATTGTAAGTGAAATTTTCAAAAGTGATTTTTCAAATGTGTTTCAAGTGTAGTTTTCAAAAGTGATTTTTAGCCAAGAGTCCTTTTCAAGTATTTAGTTTTTACCCTTTGAATTTGCTTCATTTTAGAAAATCTTTAATTTTTAAAAATTATTTTTTGTTACTCAAAGCAAGGAAAATGGGTTAGGTTTCAACTTAGGGTATAGAAACCATCACATTTGACCCATTACCAAAATTATACTAATATTCACTATTTTGGGCCTTAAACTTCACTTTTAAGAGATATATAAAAGCAACCCAAATGATTTTAAGGCCTATAGATGATTTCCAAACACCAACAGTCATGTAAAAATCCAATTTCAAATGTCCATTATGGGAAGAAGATGTTAATTCCTCCAAATATGAATTTAGAAGCCTTGGGTTCCTCCTAGGCTCACAATTTCACCAAATTCTCATCAATTCAAATAGCACGATTTAATTTCAAAATGTATAATTAGAAGAGGACCCCATTTCTCTTATATGAATTTAGAAGCATTGAGCCTTTTCCTAGGCTCACAACCAAGGAATAATTCAAAATTAAAGCAACTACATTAATCTAATTTAGAGGTCCATCATGGACTAGGCCTAATTATCATGGGTATGGATCCATGAGCCTTAGATTCACTTACATCATTTCCAATTGAAAAAATACTCCAAAAATTATAGTTCCAATACTCGCATACAATTCAAAAATCCATATAATAGAATTGAGATAGATAAAATGATATAAGGATAGACAATTCAATAAAATTGAGAGAATTAAGATTGAAGCTTGCTAGAATTGAGGAAAAGGTAGGTGTCTTGAATGATTTTTCACTTTCTCTTTGTTGCTTAGGTTAAAGATGAATTGAATTGGAGATTATTTTTTTGTATTTTTCTTTCTCTAGATATGTATATAATCATATAAACTAATAATTTTCGTGCTTTCTCTCTTTTGGGGATTCTCTCCCTCTTCTATTTTTTCTCTTTTTGTAAATAATGTAAAAAGAAGGAATAACTATTGTTGAAATAGGATCTATGGGTTGAGTTAGGGGTGTAAGTCAAACCAATTAGTTCGGTACTCGATTCGAGATTGGCTCGAAAATATGATCCAAAGCTCGAATTCAAAGTTGATCCGAGTCGAATCTGATCCATACTCGTTTTCTGTTTAATGATACACGAGTCGAATTCGAGCATATCAGTGTTCGTTCAGATTAGGGTTCGAGTATTTCATTTTTTCTCGAACCAGACTCGATACCTGCTCGATGGATCATATTCGAATATTGGTTTGATCCATTCTATTAAGCTAAATATGTGATATTTGTATCAATCTTTATAATTTATAAAGTGTAGTATAAAATTGTGTAAACTTGTACATGAATAAATCAATAAATTGAATGTCAATTTTTATTACATTCTTTATAATTTCAATACATAAATAAAAGTGAAAATATTTTATATATAAATATTAGTTAAGTAACCAATTTAGTATGCAGTGATTCAGTTTTAAGTGAAATGGTTCATATTCGAAACTCGATTTGAAGGATCATGAGTAACTCGCTTTGTAAACGAGTCGAGTACTTACGAACAGAGTAGGTCCGAGTAATGATCCGAGTTAAATCTGGCACAAAAATATAAATCCCTTATCGAATCCGAGTCGAATTCGAGCCCAATTTTTTCGAGTCGAGCCAAATCTGAGCATGAAGGTATTCGCTGAGATTCGACTCGTTTACACCCCTAGGTTGAGTCACGACTTTGGCCCTAAGCAGCAAGTATAGCTGTGACTTTGGCTCAAATCCCAAGGTTGAGCACATGAGTTTGTTTTGGTGCCTTCTCTCTCTTTTCTCCCCTAGGGTTTTCTTGTCTATGCTTTATTTATAATGTGTTTTCCAAATTGTCTATTTCGACGTTTTATTTCATTTTTATGCAAAAATGTGAAATTTGAGTGTTTATCTATGCATAGTTGAGAAGTTAGTTGTTAGCATTAATAGAGACCTTACCCCACAGTGATATATAACCTAGGTTCGATTCTCAACCCCCATAGTTATGCATACAACATTTTTGTAGTGTAGTGCGTTTGGAGCATTTTAGAGTCTAAATGTATCGAAATTTTTTCTCTTTTAAAAGTCCTTATTTCAAACGTAACTTATTTAACTTACAAACGTAGCGTTTATGACTCAAACGTAACACATCAAAAATAGTGGGGTTTGTTTAGAGGTCCAAACGTTATTGCCTTGAATGCTGCAAACGCTAGTAACCAAAAAACCTTCAATCATCTCTTTACCTTGTTATTAGATTGTACTACGATAATGGTTAAATGTAATATGTCATCGAACCGAAAAAGTTCCCATGTGTATGATTTAGTGGTCGAAGCATTATTGCACCAATAATGTCATAAATACAAAACAAATACAATATTAATAATTAATAAATTTTGAAAATGCTTAACTTTTGATTAATTAAAATATAATGAATTTGAGTTACAATACTAAAAGTGTTTAATCTTGATATAAAAAAATATTGGTACTAAAAAAGTTAAAAATTTTCTTGGTGCCAAAAAATTCAATTTTCTCATAAAATATTAATCAATTAATCTTTTTGCACAAATAATAATAATAGTAATAATAATAATAATAATAATAATAATAATAATAATAATAATAATAATAATAATCTATTATTACTATTTTTATTATTAAAATATTAGTATGAATTTAATAAAATCATCAAGCATGTGATTTAATAATAAAAAATTAACTACTCTATCTAATAAATTATTTTTATAACATAAAATATTAACAGTATAATGATTTTATAATAATATTTGTCTGGACGGGATAATGGGTTCGTTTTTATATAAAGGAATTAAGGTGGTGTTTGATAAAATTGAGTAATTAAGATCTGAATAGTTAATATTGTTAGTTCTCAGAGGCATAAAAGTTATATAGAAGGGGGATTGAATAGATATTTAAAATCTTTTTCTTTTCAAATAGTAACTTAACAGATTTGTTAATTAAATAATTAATTAACCACAACGGAATGTATGAATTAATTATCCCCTTTAAGATAAAACATAAGTTATAATTTAAATAACAGTTATAGTAGTTAAAAAGACTGAAAGTAAATGACACAGTGTTTTAAGTGGTTCAGAGCAATCAAGACTCCTAGTCCACAATTCTACTCCACGAGTAGGAAATTCACTAAGGATATTGATACAATCTTCAAATCACTGAGATTCCTTCAAGACCAGCAGTCTTGGAATAGTAGTTCACTAAGAACTCTTCAAGCCCAACAGACTTGAATCATTAGTACACTGAGTACTCTTGAAGTCCAGCAGACTTGGCAGTTCTGTTATAAAAGTTTTATTGATGTTGTTCTACTAAGTTGCCTTAAGCATAAGTTCTGAAGAACTTAGTAGCTGAGCAAGACTTCTCTTCAAATTCGTAGAGTAAGGCTTTGATAGATGTTCTAATGATTTATGCGTTCTTGTTTGTCTATAATCTTCAATATGTTTTCCTTATGTAGGAGCCTTTGAAATCTTCCCGTTGAGAAGCATCCGTTGGAGCATTTAATGCTTCAGATATTCTGGGATCTTGATGTTGACATCCTAGGATTATGTGAACACTCCTTTCTGACTTGCCCGACACAGTAGACTTCTTTCTCACCTACCACCTCTAAAAAGTCACTTTCATCAGACCAGTTGAAAGTCACCTTTCTTTTTCCTTTTGGCTCTTCGATTTAGGTCAGGGATGTTGGTGAGAGCATTGGGATTCTCAAACATCAACGTTCAAATATCAGTCGTTATTGTCAAACATTTTTGTTCATCAGACAATCGAACTTCGACGATTCTGATGCTGACTGATGAACACTATGATCGTGGTATGTTGATAAGTGCTTGTAGGCGATTTACTCTAGACTGCCTTATCTTTGACAGTGCTTGAATGTCTACGATTTTAATCAGTGATGCCTTGAAGATTCCATGATTTTGATCTGTACCTAAGATTTTTAACTTAGCTCGACAGGCACTCGGTAAACTACTTCTCCGATCCCGAGAGGCTTGCTCGACAGACTACGGTTCTGCCTTATCTTCTGTAATCTCTTACTTTCTTACCAGACTACAATTTTGTCCTGGTCCTATCTATTACAACTCATAAGATCAACCTAACAAGTTTGATCTTTCTACTACAAGAGATTTTACAAAAACATAAACATTAAGCTCAGATCAACTTAAAAACTTTGATCTTTAATCTAAGTCCTTGTACATATGATATAATAAGGACTTTACATCTTTTGATAATGCATGCACATTTATTTATTCCAGCATCAAATTTAAATATATAACTCTCAACAATCTCCCCCTATTTGATGTTGACATAACCAAGTAGATTTGCACCATACCATCAATTCTTAATGCAAGTTGCTTGAAAATAAGCATGACTTAATGATCAGTGAGCAACTGGATATAATCATGAATTTATTGATGTTTTTTAAGGATATTACGGTTCATAATTGATACATCAAATAAAAAGAGGAACTTATCTTCTTGGTCTTTGCACCATACCATCAATTCTTAATGCAAGTTGCTTGAAAATAAGCATGACTTAATGATCAGTGAGCAACTGGATATAATCATGAATTTATTGATGTTTTTTAAGGATATTACGGTTCATAATTGATACATCAAATAAAAAGAGGAACTTATCTTCTTGGTCTCTTGAATCTTGGAGAATGTGCATATTCGTATTCCCTCATTTTCCTGCTTGCCTCATTTCGTCTTGCAATCTCTTCCAACTCACTTTGCTCCAGAGGTTCATTTTGATCATGTCTATTTATGAAGGCAGGATCTCTAATGGGCATGCTTAGGCCAGTACGAGATGCTTCTCGCGGCCTAAAAGGAGTAGGGCCTTGACTCCTCAGTGGGGTTGCCATTATTATTTGTTGGTGTTGCTCTGTTCTTGGAGGCTGATTGCGATGATTAATCCTTGAAGAATATGTAAGATGTTTCCCTTTCCCTTTACCTTTCTCCCCAGTATTATCCCCCTTTATGTCAGCATCTAGGGTTCAAATATCTTGAGACAGACGAATCATTCCTTGCACCAGTTCGTGTAGTTGAGTATGCAACTGGGCAATGTCATTGCGATTCTTTAGGACCATAATGTCAATTTTAACTTTTTATTGATGAATGATGCTCAAGAGATCATTTGTATGCCTTATCTGAGTTAAAAAGTACTCTTTAAATTCATTCAGGGAGGAACACAAGATTATGATATTTTCAGTAACGAGCTTGTTCTGCGATTCCTGAGTCTTTTGAAGAAGGAGAACTAATTCCTTATGTTTGTTCTTAAAGTGGAAGTGAAGTTGATCCCTTTCCTTTATGATCTCTATCATCTCATTTATGATCATCTTTAATCTCTTGGTGAGCTCAGATCCCAATATGCCAAGAAGATTATCGGCAGCATCGATCAAGTTGTTAAACCGTTGATGAATAATGAGAGAGTGGGCCTCAAGTTTTCCTTCCATCTCCTTGGCCACTTTCTTTGAAACTTCAGTTAACTCATCCTTGGTGGGAAGTAGAGAGAGATGATCGATTATTTTCTGAATGTCAGAAGGAGAGGTTTTTGTCTTCTATTTTTGAAAGTTTGAGAGAGCAGGAGCTAGATTAAAGTAATCGTTATTAGAGGACAAAGGAACATCAGAATGAGTTATTGAGTCATTTATTTGTTGGTCAAAAGATGAGTTGTTATTTTGATCTATCGTAGTGGTGTCAAGAAGGTCTACGATCACGGTGTGAGAAGGATGTACCACGATTGGAATGGATGATTAATTTGTTTCATCAGTCATAGAGTGTTGGGACTCTATAACTGGAAATTTGTTTCGTGGGTTAGGAATAACCTCGATCCACCAAGGCAATTCATTAAATTGATGGAAATTTGGTGAAAGAGAGTGATTTAACTTGAAGGGGGTGGGAATAAAGTATACCTTTTTGTTAGTTTCCAAAAATTATACCTTTTTGGAAACTGTAGACTAAGCCCGACAGACTTAGAATCTCTTGTACCCTCCGGTACTCAGCAAGCCCAGCAAACATGACTTTGGTTTAGTCACTAAGACAAGGACCCTGCAGGCCCAGGTTGCTTGGATGGTTGTTTTTTGTTGTTGAGTTGCTAAGATGAAATTCAGCTTGTTCATCCTCTGGTACTTAGCAGTTTCTAGTGATCACATAGTATTCAGCTTGATAGTAGATCAAAATTGATGGACTACTAAGATGTACATTCAGTTTGACATCTTGTTGTTCTTAACAGTCTGACTTATCTCTTGGTACTGCTGATCTTTATTATTGATGTTTGTCTTCATCAAATATTCAACAATGCACACTATCACCATTTATGTACTGCTAAGATCAGCTTGACTTCTTCTGGTCCTTAGCAGTCCTTCACCACTGGTTGTCTTGTACATAGATTTGGTTATGTATCTTATTCTTTTTAGCTGAGTGTTTTCATGGTGAATAGTAGAGTGACTCAGGTATTCTGCTTTTAGATCTGCCACTCTACTTATCGTCTTCTTGGCCTTCAGGCTCTCAGTACAGATGTCACTCCTTTGTCATACTCCTTTGTCCACACATGAGCGGTCCTTCACTAGCCAAGAAGATATTAAGAACAGGGCATTACTGGATATCTTTCAATGCCGACTATGACGATCACGTTAGGAGATGTTATAAATGCCAAGTCCATGGAAATGCCATCCACACTCCTCTAAACGAACTGCACAATATGAGTTCACCATGACCTTTTTCCATGTGGGGGATGGACATGATCGGGCCAATCGAGCCCAAAGCCAACAATGGTCATCGATTTATCTTTACCATGATCGACTACTTCACCAAATGGGTTGAAGTTCTCTCCTTTCCCAAAGTCACTAAGGACGTAATCATTGGTTTCATCAGAAATAATGTAATCTGTCGATATGGACAACCAGAGGTGATCGTATCAGACAATGCTAAGAATCTGAATAATCAAATGATGGAGGAATTATGCAGCAAATTCCACATCAAAAATCTTAATTCCATCATTTATCATCCCAAGATGAATGGTACTATTGAAGTGGCTAAAAAGAACATTAAGAAGATCATGCTGAAGATATCAGCCAATCATAAAGGTTGGCCTGACTTATTGCCTTTGACTCTGTTAGCTTATAGAACGTCAATGCACACCTCTAATGGGACTACCCCCTACTCATTGGTCTATGGCATGGAAGTAGTACTCCCCATAGAAGTGGAAATGGAATCATTAAAAGTGTTGATAAATGCTCAGATGGAAGAGGATCAATAGATGCAAGAGCAATACCACCAGCTATCTTTGATATATGAGAAAAGAGCGACAGCCATATTCCATTGTCAATTGTATCAGCAAAGGATTGCTCGGTCCTACAACAAGAAGGTCCGGTTTAGGCAATTCAAAGAAAATGATTTGGTGTTGAAGAAGATCCTTATCAATCAAGATGAAGCCAAAGGAAAATTCTTCCCAAACTGGGAAGGCCCTTTCATCGTCAAAGAAGTGTTGATGGGAGGAGCCATCAGACTACAAGAAATGGATGGGGAAGAATTCCCCCAGCTCATCAATTCAAACATTGTGAAAAGGTACTATGTCTGAATTACCTGTAAACCAACATCCTGGTTTTGAAAAAAAAAAGGAAAAAAAAAAGAAAGAAAAGGAAATCAAGTTAATTTAGGTTTTCACTACAAGCCTGAACTATGAAAGACCTGATCTCCCTTCATCAACGGGAGTACGTAGGCGGCCATCTATGGTGCGGTCAAACAAAATAAATACCAAATAAACACTTCTCAAGCCGTTCAGGTCAAGCCTGAACTACGGAAGACTTGATCTCCTCTCTACAAGAGTACATAGGCAGCCACCTATGGTGCGATTTAACCTTCAAAAGAAAAAGCCAAATCCCTTTCCTTCACTCAAAAACCCAAGGAAATACCAGCCTCAAGACACCAAACCATACATAAAACCCATGAAGCCTCCACAAACAACGAGCCATTCTAAGACACTCTCCAACATCTCAATGTCAGTCCATCAAGAAGGAGCTCGTGATACATCAAGACAGCCAGTCACAAAGATAATGGTTATCATCAAGCAAAGATCAAAACATATGCAAGAGGGAAGTGAATCAAAATATATTTCCTTGTCATATAATATTGTTTAGTATATACAATGTATCCTGTAAATGACAAAAGTGGATAACCTAGTCTATGCAGGAAAATGAAAGCTAGTCTATAAACCCGCGGTTAAATGGGATAGAAAATCCAACATCGCATCCCTTTCTGAAGATGGAGGGGCATCTCTAAGCTCCTGGCTTGCAGTCTCAATACGAGCTAAAAGATCTGCGTCATCCTACAGAGTATGGCCATAATTGTAAGACCCCGAATTTTATGAAATAAAAGTATTCAATTTTTTTTATAATTACTATTCAGTAAATAGTTATATTAATAAAAAGTTAAAGTTAAGGGTGATATATGAATTTTTTTTCAAAATAAGCAAGTGACTATAAAATACTCATTGTTGTCGGGGAATATTCATTTGGTCGTAGAATATTTTTACTGTCAGAGCATATTTGTACGATGGCGCAACTATTTGTGGGCCCCATAACAGAATAACTATTAGATGAAGAAAACGACAAGTTTGAGTTTTTACAAATAATGGCGTAGTTGTTATCGTTAACGCTATTGGAATACCTGGTGGTTAAAATACAGTAATACGCGTGGTTGCATAGTAACACACAGTATTGCACAGTATTTTTTAATTATTGATTCTTACGTAAGAAGGCACTACTCAATAATTATTACAGTAATTACTGTTCAATATTTTATTTTATTGATTCAATAATTGCTACGTTGATATTT
Organism: Panax notoginseng; assembly: GCA_016801055.1. Classification (NCBI taxonomy): domain Eukaryota; kingdom Viridiplantae; phylum Streptophyta; class Magnoliopsida; order Apiales; family Araliaceae; genus Panax; species Panax notoginseng. The sequence continues at coordinate 203,248,555 of CM029016.1, forward strand.
TATATTATTGTTGTTTCAATAATTGTCACTACACAGTATCTCTATTACCAGATCAATAATTCATATTATTTGAATAATATTGTTAGATAGCATTAATGGCAATGTTTAAGGAAGTTCTGTCTAAGGAGAGGTTTGGTCACCAAATTGCACGCCAGTAAGGAGAAATCCTTATCGAAAAGCCTCCTCTTTCCTGGGAACGACCTGGTTGTCATAATTGTAATTCTTTAATATTATTTGTGAATAATTAATTATTGATTTATATGATAAGAAAATATATATTTTTATATGGATATAAATGAAAGAATTAATGCTGAGGTGTTTTATCAGTATTTTGTCGAAATGAAGAACGAAATTTGGAAATTTTCAGAAAATTAGTTTATTACTTGATTTTGTAAAATTCATAACTCTTTGTGTATAATAATTTAGGAGATGAGCCATATATTAAAAGAAAGCCCTGGAGGTAAGCTAAACGCAGAAATTTGAATCACCCAAATATTCTTTGTGGATTTTTCGTGGTGACTATTTGAGTGAAACTGGTACGAGGGACTTATAGTCCGAAAATCAAATTAGTGTTCTTAAAGCTCTATTGCATGAGTTATAATTTTAATCCGACCGTTGGATCGTTGTGATTTTTGGATATGTTATACATATATAAGTTGAGTATATGTCCACAAATTTTGAACCGTTATAAATTAACGTATGATTTGTTATGAATTTAAGAGGTGTTGAAAATCGTCCGCATGTGGATTTCGATCATTTTTCGTTTGGAATTTGGAAAGACTTAAAGCTACAAAGTTGTAGAGAATTTAATTTTCTATGAAATGGACATAAAATTCCTTGGGCACGTAATATCAAATTATGGAATATCTGTTGACCCGACAAAGATTGAAGCAATTCGAAGATGGAAGCAACCTAAGTCAGTGACCAAAGTACGTAGCTTTCTCGGCTTAGCTGGTTATTATCGGAGATTCGTAGAAGGGTTTTCACGAATCGCTACTCCATTAACCTAGTTGACTTGAAAAGATACAAAGTTCGGTTGGAGCGAGGAATGTGAAAAGAGTTTTCAAGAACTCAAGAGAAGACTCATTTCAACACCTATTCTGACAATACCATCTGGCTCGGAGGGATTTGTCATCTTCAGTGATGCTTCAGGCAAAGGGTTAGGATATATTCTCATGCAACATGGAAAAGTCATAGCCTATGCCTCACGACAACTCAAAGAATATGAGAGGAATTATCCTACTCATGATCTAGAGTTGGCAGCAGTCGTTTTTGCGCTTAAGATTTGGAGGCATTACTTGTATGGAGAAAAGGTGGAGATCTATACGGATCATAAAAACCTCAAATATTTCTTCACTCAAAAGGAACTCAACATGCGACAACAACGATGGCTTGAGTTGTTGAAAGATTATGATCATACCATCCAATACCATCCTGGAAAAGCGAAAGTAGTAGCTAACGCATTGAGTAGAAGATCATATGCGTGCATGAGTGCAATATTGTCAATGCAAAGGCCCATTTTGTATGACTTGGAAAGGATGAAAATAGAGTTAAAGACTCCAGGGACCCATGTGATGATGGCGAATATAGGAGTAGAACCGACTTTAATCGATAAAGTTAAAGCTACTCAAGCTACAGACCTGGAGTTGATGCATATGAGGAAGAAAGTGCAAGAAGGTGCTATTCCGGAAGCAAGAATCGATGAAGAAAGAATACTTTGAGTCAACTCCAGACTTTTTGTTCCTAATGATTTTGACTTGAAGTATAAAATTATGATGGAGGCACATAACGCACCGTTTGTAATTCATCCTGGGAGTACCAAAATGTATTGCGATCTTTGACATACATTTTGGTGGAGTAATATGAAGAGAGAGATAGCGGGATTTATCTCAAGGTGTCTAACTTGTCAACAAGTCAAGGCGGAGCATCAAGTGCCAAAAAGTCCATTGCAACCACTTGAAATTCCAGAATGGAAGTGGGAGCACATTACCATGGATTTCGTTACTGGTCTTCCCAAGGTTTCTCAAGGCATAGATGCGATTTGGGTTATTATTGATAGATTGACCAAGTCTGCTCATTTCTTACCGATACGAGAAACTTATACACTTGAACGTCTTGCTAGTATGTACATAAACGAGATTGTAAGATTGCATGGTATGCCAGTATCCATAGTTTCTGATCGAGACCCAAGATTTACTTCAAGATTTTGGGTTAGTTTGCAAAAAGCTATGGGCACGGATTTACGATTTAGTTCGGTATATCATCCTCAAATAGACGGGCAGTCGGAAAGGACTATTCAAACTCTTGAAGACTTATTAAGACTCTATGTCCTTGACTTCAAGGGAAGTTGAAAAAATTTCCTACCATTGGAGGAGTTTTCCTACAATAATAGTTATCAAGCAAGTATTGACATGGCTCCATTTGAGGCGTTATATGGAAGAAAATGTCGTTCTCTAGTTTGTTGGGATGAGGTGGGTGAAGCAACGTTGTTGGGACCGGAGTTGGTACGTATGACTACGAAAAAGATTCCAACGATCTGACAACGTATAAAAACCTCACAAGATCGACAAAAGAGTTATGTTGATCTTCATCGAAAGGACGTGAAATTCAATATTAGAGATCATGTGTTGTTACGTGTTGCTCCATGGAAAGGAGTTACGAGATTTGGAAAGAGAGGAAAGCTCAATCCTCGATTCATTGGCCCATTTTTAATCCTCGATCGAGTAGGAACTGTGGCCTATAGATTCGTTTTACCGTCAAGTATGTCTCGTGTTCATAACGTTTTTCACATATCTATATTACGTAAATATGTGAAAGACCCGAACCATATTATTGAATTTGAAACGGATGAGATAGCGAAAGATTTAACGTATGAAGAGGTACCTGTTAAAATCTTGGATAAGAAGGATCATATTCTACGCTCCAATGTTATACCTCAAGACAAAGTTTTGTGGAGAAACCACGATGTGGAAGAAATGACCTGGGAGTTAGAATCTGAGATAAAGTCAAGATATCCTCACCTCTTCGATATACCAGGTACGTACCCTAATTTCGAGGACGAAATTTCATAAGAAGGGGAGGTTGTAAGACCCCAACTTTTATGAATAAAGAATAATTTTCTCGAAATATAATTTTGAATATTATGGTGTGGATTTGATATAATGTTATAGTTGTGGGTAATATTTATAAATTTTGCAAAGTAAGCAAGTTGTTATATAATATTCGATTGGTCGGAGAATATTCGTTTAACAGGGAATATTTGTACGACGGCACAATCATTGGTGGACCCCACAACGGAAGTATTATCGTAGTAAGAAAATGACAGAATTATCTTTTTATAAAAATAACGGCAAAAGTGTTACCGTTAAAACTGTTGAATTACCCAGTAGCAAAAGTACAGTAATACGCGTGGTTGCATATTAGCACATGGTATTGGTTATTGATGCTTACGTGAGAAGTCACTTAGTTATACTCAATTATTACTACAGTAATTGATGCATCATATCTCTCATATTATTGATTCAATTATTGTCACAGTATCATCTGCATAATATGATATATTATTAAATCAATAATTGAGACGACAAAGTTATTCATATTATTAAATTGCAATATTGACAATGTCTAGAAGTTCTGTCAAGGAGAGGTTTGGTCATCTAATTACGCCCCAATAAGGAGAAATCCTTATCGAAAAGCCCTCTCTTTCCTGGGAACGACCTGGTTGTTAAATATTGTGAGTTAGAATATTAATGATGAATAAGTTCGTGTTGATTAAAGATGAAATTGATAGTTCTATTATGTTGGAATTATTAGTGTTAGTAGAAATCGATATTTATTTTGATATTAATTAATGTCTGGAGGTTATACTGACCAATCGGGTAATTAATCGAATAAATGAGCAATTAATTGCTATTAATTTACATGATTATAACTATTTATTCACATGTATGTACTATTAATTTACATTCTTGTACTATTAGGGGTGGTGGTACAAGATTGATAATACTTGCATGACTAAGTTAAAAATGGAGGTATAGATGGAGGTACTATACTGTAATTCATATTTTCACATGTCTAGAACTAGTGATTTACATAATTTACTATTGATTCACATTATTTACTATTAGGGGAGATGGTGCAAGTTTGATAATACTTGCAGGACTAAGTTAAAAATGAAGAAAAAGAGGAAGGTATTATACTGTAATATTTTGAGCCCCAAAACGTGCAATTATCGAAACTATATTTCTCTATAAATAGAAGCATATTTTCCTTCATTTCTCACCAATTCACAAAAGCTATAGAGCAATTATTATAGAGAGAAAGAATAAGGAAAGTCTGCTAACTCACTATTTCAGTATCCAATTTTTCTAAGGTAAGGGGTATTATTCCTTCGTATCCATGAAGAGAGTTATTTTCTTTCAATACTCGTAAGGGTTGTTATTCTATTCTTTATTATTTTGTTGGAATAACCTGTCTATGCGAAGTACCGCATACATGGTGAAATTCTTCTGTTATTCTATTCTTTATTATTCTGTTGGAATAACCTGTCTGTGCGGTCTATCGCATGTCTGGTGAATTTTGTTGTTATTCCGTTCTTTATTATTCTGTTGAAATATCCTGTCTGTGCGGATTACGCATGACCTGGTTCCATTCTTTATTATTCTGTTGGAATATCCTGTCTGTGCGGATTACGCATGACCTGGTTTCATTCTTTATTATTTTGTTAGAATATTCTGTCTGTGCGGATTACGCATGACCTGGTTCCATTCTTTATTATTCTGTTGGAATATCCTATCTGTGCGAGTTACGCATGACCTGGTTCCATTCTTTATCATTCTATGGGAATAACCTGTTTGTGCGGATTACGCACGCCTGGTGAATTCTTCTGTTATTTCATTATTTATTATTCTGTTGGAATAACCTGTCTATATGAATTACCGCATGCATGGTGAATGATCCTTCGTATTCATTCCTTGTTAAATTGTGAAAATGATCTGTCTACGTAGATTAACGCATGGTGGGCGAAAATCTATTTACAGTTTCATATATTCTATTATACTCAGTTGGTTAAAGTTTTGACTTTTATATTCCATGAAATTAGTGGAATATCTTTGATATTTGCGCTTCATCCAGTATCTTTTCATGGAAATATTCTTCTGAGCATACTTGAATTTTACCCCACAAAGCAGTATCATGTTGACAATTTGGACGTTATTGGTTCCTGGATAAATTAATTTATAAATCTTTAAAATTTATCATTGAACTTGTTTTATTGAATTATTATGTCATTGTCATCATCCTCATGTTTATATTGTGATGAAAGTCATCTTTGGCTTACGTGCATAGATGGACTTGGTATAATTATGACCATTGATTATTCGGTATAATCAAGACCGTAATGTGACGAATGATGTGGTAAAAGTCCTCATTGGCCTGTAGTTCATTGATGGACAGTTGTTGGTATGATTATGACCAGGGATTATTCGGTGTAATCATGACCATTGATGATTACATGAATATTCTTGGTCGTGGTGCAGGGATGATTTGATTTTATTTATTAAGCTGAGTCTCAGCGATAAAGTTGATGAAAATTTTTTTAAATCATAGAAGATAGTGGATTTTATGCTCTACTTTACTCTTCTAATGGATTGCTTGTTCCGCTGCAGTTAAACTTGTTGTCTATTATATTTTATCAGTTTAACATTGTTGAGGGCTAATGATAATTTATTCTGTATTATCTTTGTCATAATATTTCTTACTGGGCTAGTTGAGCTCACACTTTCTTTCACTGTTCTCTTCAGGAAATGAGAACGTAGCTGGGACTAGTCGGGGAACGGAGTGACAGTCCAGATGGTAGCATTAGTAGTCCTCACAATTCTGTGAAAATAGTGTGACAATAAATGTAATGAGGACTTATTTTGAGTTTGAATACTGTCTAGATGACAATATTTATATTAAAACTCATAGTTCATGTTGTATAATTAAGTTTGTATTTGTATTCAGTACCATGTATTTGGCGACTCAAGATGGGTGATGTATACCTATTTTGGGGGCGTCACAGTTGGTATCAAAGCTTAGGGATATGATCCCTGGCTGAGATGTGAGACAAGAACTAGGAGGGGAGAGACGGAGAATTCCTTCGCTAGTATGACCTACCTAAGTTTATTTGGTATTTAATTGGTCGGTCAGAGTATAAGGATAATATGTGATATGTTAATTAACCCTTGTTTTGTGGCAGTATTTGAAAATGGCATCCGAAAATGTTGAGATAAGCAATGAAACACATGAGACCATTGAGTCACCACAGATTAATACCCAAGATAATGTGCAACAGGAAGACAATAATTCTCAGGTAAGCAACAACGATCAAATGATGAACGATGGGACATTCAGAGGTTTTATGCAATTCATGCAACATCAGGCGAGGGCGGCTCCTGTCCAAAATGTAGGTGGAAACATTGACAACTCTCGGACGGTCACCGCTAAGTAGTTCAAGGAGCTGGGACCACCGAAGTTTTTTAGAGAGCCAAAACCACTTAAGGTGGAGACATGGATAAAGCAGATTAACAAGATATTTGATGTCATGGGATGCTCCGAGGAGCAAAGGGTTCCCTTTGTCACCTTCATGTTGCGAGCAGAGGCAGATTACTGGTGGGAATCTGTAAAGCGTACTCAACCTGCCGCACTCAAAATGTCTTGGGAGAAGTTCCAAGAGTTGTTCAATGACAAGTACTTTTTTGAAAGTATTCGTCACATGAAGGAGGTAGAGTTCATCAAGCTTGAGCAAAACAATATGACCGTGGCACAGTACGAAGCTAAGTTTGCCGAGTTATCTCGGTTTGCGTCCCACTTGGTTGATAATGAGGAAAGAATGACGCGGATGTTTCTAAGAGGTTTGAAACCCAAGATACGTCAATATCTGATTTCTCATAAACTGTGTTTGTATTCAGATATTGTAAATAGGGCTCAGTTATTGGAGCGCGATAACGAGTCGACCCAACCAAGAGAAAGCAGCCGGCAAAATGATAATACCAATGGTAGCAGTCATCGAAGCAGTGACAACAAGCGTGGAGGGAATCAACATGCCAGAAATGATAATCACTTCGATGGTAATCATTGCCATGACAATAAGAGTGGACATTTTAAAAAGAGGAGATTCAACAATGATGGAAAGACGTCAGCACCAGGACCTGTTGTTAAGGAAGGAGAACGACCGTCGGTCGTATGTTTCAAATGCGGAAGGGGGGGACATATCAGTCCAAACTGCGTGATGCAATCCAAAGCGTGTTACAATTGTGGAAAAGAAGGTCACCTAGCTCGATTTTGCCAAGCACCAAAGTCAAGTCCAGCTGGGATGGAGGCATCAAAGGGTGTCCCAGATAAGACAAAACCGATAGTTCAAGGGAGATCGTTTGTCGTAACCTCCCAAAAAGTGAGGAATCCGAACAAGGTGATCACGGGTAAGCTAATCAAAAACTCTAGCAAAGTTTATACTTTATTTGATACCGGTTCTACCCATTCTTTTATTTCTCCTACTTGCTCTCAATATTTAAATTTAACTCTGGAGAAATTAGACTTTAATTTATCTGTTGAAACTTCGTTAGGAGAAACCTTCATCACATCCACTGTTTTATAAGTCTTGTTTGATTCAAATCGGTAATCGTACGTTACCCGTCGATCTTATTTCTTTAAAAATACTTGCATTTGATATGATTTTAGGGATTGATTGGTTAACTACTCATCATGCTAAAATCGATTGTTTTCGTAAGGTTGTTAGCTTTCATATTCCTAACCAACCTATTATGCGAATTCAAACAACCAAACCACTAAAATTAATCACTGCCATATTAAGCCATAAAGCTATTCGTTTATTGAAAAATGGATGTCAAGCTTTCTTAGTCCATGTCACGGATTTAAATAAAAAAATGTCAGATTTGAATGATATTTCTATTGTTAATAAATTTCCTGACGTATTCCCTGAAGAACTTCCTGGCCTACCCCCAGAGCGTGAAATTGAATTTTGTATCGACCTTGAATCCGGTACAAAACTCATTTCCAAAGCCCCATATCGAATGGCTCCTATTGAACTTCAGGAGTTAAAAACCCAATTACAGGAATTGTTAAACATCGATTTCATTCGTCCTAGTACGTCTCCTTGGGGTGCTCCTGTTCTATTCGTGAAGAAAAAAGATGGAAGTATGCGGCTTTGTATTTATTATCGGGAGTTGAATCATGTCACCATCAAAAATAGGTACCAGTTGCCTCGTATTGATGACCTGTTTGACCAGTTGCAAGGAGCCAAATTCTTTTCAAAGATTGATCTTCGTTTCGGATATCATCAGTTAAAGATTAAAACTGATGACATTCCAAAGACTGCTTTCAAAACTCAGTACGGGCATTATGAATTCATAGTCATGTCTTTTGGATTGACTAATGCTCATGTTGCCTTCATGGTCATAATGAACCTAGTATTCAAGGAATATTTGGATCACTTTGTGGTCGTCTTTATAGATGACATCCTCATATACTCCAAAACCCGTGAAGACAATGAGCAACACTTGAGGCTGATACTCCAAAAGCTTCATGAAAATAAGTTATATGCCAAGTTGAAGAAATGCGAGTTATGGCTTGAGGAAGTTACATTCCTTGGGCACGTAATATCAAATTATGGAATATCTGTTGACCTGGCAAAGATTGAAGCAATTCAAAGATGGGAGCAACCTAAGTCAGTGACCGAAGTATGTAGCTTTCTAGGCTTAGCTGGTTATTATCAGAGATTCGTAGAAGGGTTTTCACGAATCGCTACTCCATTAACTCAGCTGACTCAAAAAGATACAAAGTTCGGTTGGAGCGAGGAATGTGAAAAGAGTTTTCAAGAACTCAAGAGAAGACTCATTTCAGCACCTATTCTGATAATACCATCTGGCTCGAAGGGATTTGTCATCTACAGTGATGCTTCAGGCAAAGGGTTAGGATGTGTTCTCATGCAACATGAGAAAGTCATAGCCTATGCCTCACGACAACTCAAAGAATATGAGAGAAATTATCCTACTCATGATCTAGAGTTGGCAGCAGTCATTTTTGCGCTTAAGATTTGGAGGCATTACTTGTATGGAGAAAAGGTGGAGATCTATACGGATCATAAAAACCTCAAATATTTCTTCACTCAAAAGGAACTCAACATGCGGCAACGACGATGGCTTGAGTTGTTGAAAGATTATGATCATACCATCCAATACCTTCCTGGAAAAGCGAAAGTAGTAGCTGACGCATTAAGTAGAAGATCATATGCGGGCATGAGTGCAATATTGTCAACGCAAAGGCCCATTTTGTATGACTTGGAAAGGATGGAAATAGAGTTAAAGACTCCAGGAACCCATGTGATGATGGCGAATATAGAAGTAGAACCGACTTTAATCGATAAAGTTAAAGCTACTCAAGCTACAGACATGGAGTTGATGCATATGAGGAAGAAAGTGCAAGAAGGTGCTATTCCGGAAGCAAGAATCGATGAAGAAGGAATACTTCGAATCAACTCCAGACTTTGTATTCCTAACGATTTTAACTTAAAGTATAAAATCATGATGGAGGCGCACAACGCACCGTTTGCAATCCATCTTGAGAGTACCAAAATGTATCGTGATCTTTGACATACATTTTGGTGAAGAAATATGAAGAGAGAGATAACGGGATTTATCTCAAGGTGTCTAACTTGTCAACGAGTCAAGGCGGAGCATCAAGTGCCAAAAGGTCCATTGCAACCACTTAAAATTCTAGAATAGAAGTGGGATCACATTACCATGGATTTTGTTACTGGTCTTCCCAAGGTTTCTCAAGGCATAGATGCGATTTGGGTTATTGTTGATAGATTGACCAAGTCTGCTCATTTCTTATCGATACGAGAAACTTATACACTTGAACGTCTTGCTAGTATGTACATAAATGAGATTGTAAGATTACATGGTATGCCAGTATCCATAGTTTTTGATCGAGACCCAAGATTCACTTCAAGATTTTGGGTTAGTTTGCAAAAAGCTATGGGCACGAATTTACGATTTAGTTCGGCATATCATCCTCAAATGGACGGGCTGTCAGAAAGGACTATTCAAACTCTTGAAGACTTATTAAGACTCTGTGTCCTTGACTTAAAGGAAAGTTGGGACAAGTTCTTACCATTGGTGGAGTTTTCCTACAATAATAGTTATCAAGCAAGTATTGGCATGACTCCATTTGAGGCATTGTATGGAAGAAAATGTCGTTCTCCAGTATGCTGGGATGAGGTGGGTGAAGCAACGTTGTTGGGACCAGAGTTGGTACGTATGATTACGGAAAAGATTCAAACGATCCGACAAAGTATAAAAATCTCACAAGATCGACAAAAGAGTTATGGTGATCTTCATCGAAAGGACGTGGAATTCAATATTGGAGATCATGTGTTGTAACGTGTTGCTCCATGGAAAGGAGTTACGAGATTTGGAAAGAGTGGAAAGCTCAGTCCTCGATTCATTGGCCCATTTTTAATCCTCGATCGAGTAGGAACTGTGGCCTATAGACTCGCTTTACCGCCAAGTATGTCTCGTGTTCATAACGTTTTTCACATATCTATGTTACGTATATAAGACCCCAACTTATTATAAATGAAATTTAATTTCCTCTATTTATTATTTTGAAATAGTAAGGGTTGATTTGATTAAAGTGGTTAGTTATGGGTGAAATGCGCAAATATTTCAAGTAAGTAAGTGGTTATAAAATATTCATTATTGTCGGAAAATATTCGTTTGGTCGTGAAATATTCTTACTGTCGGGGAATATTCGTACGACGGCGCAGCCTTGTGTGGGCCCTATAACGGAAAGCGATTAAATGAAGAAAACGACAAGTATAAGTTGTTTATAAATAACGGTGTAGTTGTTACCGTTTATATTATTGGAATATCCGGTGGTTAAAACACAGTAGTACGCGTTGTTGCACAGTAGCACACGATATTGTACCAATTATTGATTCTTACGTAAGAAGGCACTACTCAATAATTGTTACAGTAATTACTATTCAATATTTTATTTTATTGATTCAATAATTGCTACGTTGATATTTTATATTACTGTTGTTTCAATAATTGTCACTACACAGTATTTTCCATTATCGGAGCAATAATTCATATTATCTGAATAATATTATTAGATAACATTATTGGCAATGTCTAGAAAGTTTTGTCTAAGGAGAGGTTTGGCCACCTAATTGCGCGCCAGTAAAGGGAGATCCTTATTGAAAAGCCCCCTCTTTCTTGGGAACTGCATGGTTGTCAGTATTGTGATTCTGTAATATTATTTATGAATAATTAATTATTGATTTATATGATGAAGAAAATATTCATTGTATGTGGATATTGATGGAGAAAATTTTAATGTGACAATTGTTGAAAATTAATATTTTTATCTTTTTCTGATAAAAAATTCATTTAAATATATTATTATATTATAATAATATAATAATGGTCATATTTTTACAATGAATGTGGGATATATAAATAAATGAGGAGGAAGAGTATTTTTGTTACTAAAATATTTAAAACATGTTTTTCATGTTTGTGGACCCCATTTCTTGATTAAAATTTGATTATAGCCTGTAAAATCGTCCGTTTATGGATTTCAGTCAAATTCTGTTTAGAATTTAGAAAAACTTTCTTTTGCAAAGTTGTAGAGAATGGAATTTTCTATGAAAAAGACACGAGGTTTGAATTTTTCTGTAAAAGGGCTATTTATTATGAATTATTGAAGTTTCGAAGTAATTAATTTTTGGAAGTTTTAATTGTTTTATTCAAGAAAAATGTTTTTTGCAATCCCACATATGTGGTAAACGAGCTGAATTCAGATTCTTTGGTGGTGGGCTTGAATATTTAATAAATAAAATTTTCTGCTTTGGTGTTTTAAGCATTTTCCTATAAATAGGGTGCTTAGGTTAGAATTGAAAATCACACCAGAAACTAAAGTTTTCTCTCTATAATATCGATCGTATTTTTGTGAGTATTTTGGTACTTTGAGAGTTGCTATACGGTGCAAGTTCCTTCAGCACTATATCCAGTATTCCAGTCAGAAGTACTGTCTTTTTGGAGGTAAGGGATGTTATTTTTTTTTCTATAAATGATATTATTTCTTTCAATATCATTATGCCGAAATATTGGTCTGAACTTTTTATCAAATTTGAAACTTTTTGTGTCAGGATTACTATTCACGTATACGACACTATTCACAGAAAAATTATATTTTTGTTTTTTATCCAAGATATCTATTATGGATACTAGCTTTGATTGTATCCATGTTTTGGTCTTCATTCTTGAATTTTACTCCACTATGATTATTTACGAAGTATTTTTGAACTTGGATTGTTTAAAGTATGAATCCTTAATAATTATTCTTTTGTTTCACTGGATTCGTTTTCTTTAAAATATTTTTCATTATCCTCAGTCCTAAATAATGATATAACTGATTATCTTTGGCATGTAGTGGAAAGATGAATGATTTTTTGATGAATATCTTTTGTCGTAGTGCAAAGATGAACAAGTATTTAGATGAACATGACCAACTGCTGAATATCTTTGGCCTGTAGTGCAAAGATGAATATTTGATTCCAGATATATATTGATTGATGTTACAGGGATAAAATAATGACGATGAACTTTTAAATTCATATATAGAAGATAGTAGATTTCATTATCTACTTAACTCTTCTAATGAACTAGGAGGGGAGAGATGCGTAAATCCTTCACTAGTGTGTCCTACCTAAGCTTATTTGTTGGTCGGTCATAAGATAGGGATATTATGTGATATGTTAATTTGTTTAATTAACCCTTATTTTATGGCAGTATTTGAGAATGACAACTGAGAATGTTAACAGTGGAGTAAATGAGACCGTGGAGACGCCTATACTCACCAATGAGGAGAGCGTGCAACAGGCCGACAACGTTCCTCCTGTAAATAACACCACTGAGCAAACGATGAACGATGAAATGTTTAGAAGCTTTTTGCGGTTCATGCAAAACCAAACGAGGGAGACTCCTGTTCAAAATACAGGTAGAAATAATGGCAACGCACAGCTGGTCACAGCCAAGCAGTTCAAGGAGTTGGGACCACCAGAATTCTGGGGAAAGCCAGATCCGATTAAGGCGGAGATGTGGGTCAAACAAATTACCAAGATATTTGATGTCTTAGGATGCACGGAGGAACAGAAGGTTACATTCGCCACCTTTATTTTTCGTAATGAGGCAGATTACTGGTGGGAATCTGTGAAGCGTACCCATCCAGCCGCACTCAGCATGTCTTGGGAGACGTTTCAGAAACTGTTCAATGACAAGTACTTTCCTGAAAGTATTCGTCATATTAAGGAAGTGGAGTTTATTAGACTGGAACAAAATAACATGACGGTGTCCCAGTACGAGGCAAAGTTCGCGGAGTTATCCAGGTTTGCACCTCATTTGGTGGAGAATGAGGAACGTATGACGCGGATGTTTCTAAGAGGTTTGAAACCCGACATACGTCAGTATCTCATTTCTTATAAATTTTCTCTATATTCAGATGTTGTCAACATGGCTCAATTATTAGAGTGAGATAACGAGTACGTTCAGCCGAGGACCACAACCAGGGTCATACCGGTGACAGCAGTCATCGGAGCAACGATAACCAACGGGGAAAGAAAAATTCAAACAAAAGCGATAACCACTCTGGTGGTAATCATGGCCATAAAAATAGAAGAAGCGAGTCGGGGGGAGATTTTAAAAAGAAGAGATTCAACAATGACAATGTGAAGACGTTAGCACCAGCAACAACTGTTTCTAAGGGAGGAGAACGACCACCGGTCGTATGCTATAAATGTGGGAATGAGGGACATATCAGCCCAAACTGTCCACAACAGTTCAAGGTATGTTATAATTGTGGAAAGGAAGGACATATCGCTCGAGATTGTACTGTAGCGAAACCAAGTCTAGCGGGGATGGTGACTCAAAAGGCTATCCCACAAAAGTCAAAATCAACGGTTCCTAGAAGAGCGTTCGTTGTGACTAGTCAGAATGCAAGGAACCCAAACGAGGTGATTACGGGTAAGCTAATCATAAATTCTTGCGAAGTTTATACCTTACTAGATACCGGTGCTACCCATTCATTTATCTCTCCTGCTTGTGCTCAACGTTTAAACTTGACTCCGGAGAAATTAGACTTTGACTTATCTGTGGAGACTCCATTAGGAGAAACTTTCATTACATCCACTATTTATAGATCTTGTTTAATCCAAGTTGGCACCATCACATTACCCGTTAACCTTATCTCTTTAAAGATACTTGCTTTTGATGTGATTTTAGGAATTGATTGGTTAACTACTCATCATGCCAAAATTGATTGTTTTCGTAAGGTTGTTAGTTTTCATATTCTTAATCGACCTGTTGTTCGGATTCAAACAACTAAACCACTAAAATCAATCACTGTTATATCAAGTCATAAAGCCATTCGTTTATTAAAAAACGGATGTCAAGCTTTCTTAGCTCATGTTATGGATTTGAATAAAGACACGTCAGATTTGAATAATATTCCTGTTGTTAGTGACTTTCCTGAAGTATTTCCTAAAGAACTTTCCGGTCTACCCCCAGAACGTGAAGTTGAATTCTTTATTGATCTTGAACCTGGTACAAAACCCATTTTTAAAACCCCATATCGAATGGATCCTATTGAACTTTAGGAGTTAAAGGTCCAACTATAGGAGTTATTGGACATCGATTTTATTCGTTCTAGTACATCTCCTTGGGGTGCTACTGTTTTATTCGTAAAGAAGAAAGACGGGAGTATGCGAATTTGTATTGACTATCGGGAATTGAACCATGTCACTATCAAGAATAGGTATCTGCTACCTCGAATTGATGACATGTTTGACCAGTTGCAAGGAGCACAATTCTTTTCAAAGATCAATCTTCGTTCTGGATATCGTCAGCTGAAGATTAGAACTGAGGATATCCCAAAGACTGCCTTCAAAACTCGGTACGGGCATTATGAATTCTTAGTCATGTCTTTTGGATTGACTAATGCTCCTGCGAGTTTCATGGATATGATGAATAAAGTATTCAAGAAATATTTAGATCAGTTTGTTGTTGTCTTTATTGATGACATCCTCATATATTCCAAAAGTCATGAAGATCATGAGCACCATTTGAAGCTGGTACTCCAAAGGCTTCGTGAAAACAAGTTATATGCCAAGTTGAAGAACTGCGAGTTCTGGCTTGAGGAAGTAGCATTCCTTGGGCACGTGGTGTCAAAACATGGAGTATCTGTTGACCAGGCGAGGATTGAAGTAATACAAAGTTGGGAGCAACCTAAGTCCGTGACCGAAGTACGTAGCTTTCTGGGTTTAGCTGGTTATTATCGAAATTTGTGGAAGGATTTTCTCAAATTGCTGCTCCGTTAACTCAGCTGACTCGAAAGGATACAAAATTCGTATGGAGCGAGGAATGCGAGAAGAGTTTCCAAGAGCTTAAGAGGAGACTCATTTCGGCACCTATTCTGACAATACCATCTGGTTCGTATGGATTTGTTATCTACAGCGATGCATCAGGCAAAGGGTTAGGATGTGTTCTCATGCAACATGGGAAAGTCATAGCCTATGCCTCACGACAACTTAAAGAGTATGGGAGGAATTATCCTACTCATGATCTAGAGTTGATAGCAGTCGTTTTCGCGCTAAAGATTTGGAGGCACTATCTATATGGGGAGAAAATAGAGATATATTCAGATCATAAAAGCTTCAAATATTTCTTCACCCAAAAGAAACTCAACATGCGGCAACGACGTTGGCTCGAGTTGTTGAAAGACTACGACCATACCATTCAATACCATCTTGGAAAAGCGAACGTGATAGCTGACGCATTGAGCAGAAGATCATACGCGGGAACGAGTGCGATGTTGTCAACACAAAGGCCCATTTTGTGTGATTTATAAAAGATGAAGATAGAATTCAAGACTCCAGGGACCCATGAGATGATGTCAAGTATACGCATAGAATCGACTTTAATCGATAAAGTTAAAGTTGCTCAAGCCACAAACCCGGAGCTGATGCGTATGAAGAAGAAAGTGCAAGAAGGTGCTATTCCAGAAGCAAGAATCGATGAAGAAGGAATACTTCGAGTCCACTCTAGACTTTGTGTTCCTAATGATTCTGATTTGATGTACAAGATCATGATGGAGGCACACAATACACCATTTGCAATCCATCCTGGAAGTACCAAAATGTATCGTGATTTTCGACATACATTTTGGTGGAACAATATGAAGAGAGAGATTGCAAAGTTTATTTCGAGGTGTTTAACTTGTCAACGTGTAAAGGCGGAGCATCAAGTGCCTAAGGGTCCATTGCAACCACTTGAGATTCCGAAATGGAAGTGGGAACACATTACCATGGATTTCATTACGGGTCTTTCCACAGTTTCTCAAGGCATAAATGTTATTTGGGTTATTGTTGATAGATTAACCAAGTCTGCTCATTTCTTGCCGATTCGGGAGACTTATTCCCTTGAACGTCTTGCTCATATGTATGTAAATGAGATTGTGCGATTGCATGGCATGCTAGTATCCATAGTTTCGAATCGTGACCCAAGATTCACTTCACAATTTTGGGTTAGCTTGCAAAAAGCTATGGGCACGGATTTACGATTCAGTTCGGCATACCATCCTCAAACGAACGGAAAATCAAAGAGGACTATTCAATCTCTTGAAGATCTATTAAGACTCTGTGTCCTAGACTTTAAAGGGAGTTGAGATAAGTATTTACCATTGGTGGAATTCTCCTACAACAACAGTTATCAGGAAAGTATAGGTGTGGCTCCATTCGAAGCATTGTATGGACGAAAGTTTTGCTCTCCGATATGTTGGGACGAGGTGGGTGAAGCAACATTTGTGGGACCAGAGTTGGTACGTATGACTACAGAAAAGTTCCAAATGATTCGACAACGCATACAAACAGCACAGGATCGACAAAAGAATTATGCGGATCTTCATCAAAAGGACGTGGAATTTAATATTGGGGATCATGTATTATTACGTGTGGCTCCATGGAAGGGAGTTACAAGATTTGGGAAAAGAGAAAAGCTCAATCCACGATTTATTGGTCCATTTCAGATTCTTGACCAAGTAGGAAATGTGGCCTATAGACTCGCGTTACCTCCAAGAATGTCTCGTGTTCATGATGTTTTTCACATATCCGTGCTTCGTAAATATGTGAAAGACCCGAACCACGTTATTAAGTTAGAACCGGACGAGATAGCTGAAGGCTTAACGTATGAAGAGGTACCTGTCAAGATCTTGGACAGAAAGGAGCATGTCCTACGCACAAAGATCATACCACAAGTTAAATTTTTGTGGAGGAACCATGCTATAGAGGAAATGACCTGGGAGTTGGAAACAGAAATGAAAGCGAGGTGTCCTCACCTTTTCGAAACACCATGTACGTACGTCAATTTCGAGGACGAAATTTCATAAGGAGGGGAGGTTGTAAGACCCCAACTTATTATAAATAAAATATAATTTCCTCTATTTATTATTTTGAAATAGTAAGGGTTGATTTGATTAATGTGGTTAGTTATGGGTGAAATGCGCAAATATTTTAAGTAAGCAAGTGGTTATAAAATACTCATTATTGTCGGAAAATATTCGTTTGGTCGTGAAATATTCTTACTGTAGGGAAATATTCTTACGACGGCGCAGACTTGTGTGGGCCCTATAACGGAAAGCGATTGGATGAAAAAAACGACAAGTATAAGTTGTTTATAAATAACGGCATAGTTGTTACCGTTTATACTGTTGGAATATCCGGTGGTTAAAACACAGTAGTACGCGTTGTTGTACATTAGCACACGGTATTGTACCAATTATTGATTCTTACGTAAGAAGGCACTACTCAATAATTGTTACAGTAATTACTGTTCAATATTTTATTTTATTGATTCAATAATTGCTACGTTGATATTTTATATTACTGTTGTTTCAATAATTGTCACTACACAGTATTTTCCATTATCGGAGCAATAATTCATATTATCTGAATAATATTATTAGATAACATTATTGGCAATGTCTAGAAAGTTCTGTCTAAGGAGAGGTTTGGTCATCTAATTGCGCGCCAGTAAGGAGAGATCCTTATTGGAAAGCCTCATCTTTCCTGGGAACTGCCTGATTATCAATATTGTGATTCTATAAAATTATTTATGAATAATTAATTATTAATTTATATGATGAGAAAAATATTCATTGTATGTGGATATAGATGGAGAAAATTTAAACGTGATAATTGTTAAAAATTAATATTTTATCTTTTTCTGATAAAAAATTCATTTAAATATATTATTATACTATAATAATATAATAATAGTGATATTTTTATAATGAATGTGGGATATATGAATAAATGAGGAGGAAGAGTATTTTTGTTACTAAAAATATTTAAAACATGTTTTTCATGTTTTTGGACCCAATTTCTTGATTAAAATTTGATTATAGCTTGTAAAATCGTCCGTTTGTAAATTTTGGTCAATTTCTGTTTAGAATTTGGAAAAACTTTCTTCTGTAAAGTTGTAGAGAATGGAATTTCCTATGAAAAAAATATGAGGTTTGAATTTTTCTGATAAAAGGACTATTTATTATGAATTATTGAAGTTCTGAAATAATTAATTTTTAGAAGTTTTAATTGTTTTATTCAAGAAAAACGTTTTTAGCAATCCCACATGTGTGGTAAATGAGCTGAATTCAGATTCTTTGGTGGTGGGCTTGAATATTTAATAAATAAAATTATTTTATTAAATTTTCTGCTTTGGTGTTCTAAGCATTTTTCTATAAATAGGATGCTTAGGTTAGAATTGAAAATCACACCAGAAGCTAAAGTTTTCTCTCTCTATAATATCGAGCGTATTTTTGTGAGTATTTTGATACTTTGAGAGTTGCTATATGGTGCAAGTTCCTTCAACACTATATCCAGTATTCCAGTCAGAAGTACTGTCTTTTTGGAGGTAAGGGATGTTATTTTTTTCCTATAAATGATATTATTTCTTTCAATATCATTATGCCGAAATATTGGTCTGAACTTTTTATCAAATTTAAAACTTTTTGTGTCGGGATTACTATTCACATATACGACACTATTCACGTATACGACACTATTCACAAATACGACACTATTCACAGAAAAATTAAAATTTTATTTTTTATCCAAGATATCAATTATGAATACTAGTTTTGATTGTATCCATATTTTGGTCTTCATTCTTGAATTTTACTCCACTATGATTGTTTACGAAGTATTTTTGAACTTGGATTGTTTAAAGTACGAATCCTTAATAATTGTTATTTTGTTTCACTGGATTCGTTTTCTTTAAAATATTTTTCATCATCCTCAGTCCTAAATGATGATATAACTGAATATCTTTGGCATGTAGTGCAAAGACGAATGATTTTCTGATGAATATCTTTGGCCGTAATGCAAAGATGAATGGGTGTTTAGATGAACATGACCAACTGATGAATATCTTTGGCCTGTAGTGCAAAGATGAATATTTGATTCCAGATATATATTGATTGATGTTACAGGGATAAAATAATGATGATGAACTTTTAAATTCATATATAGAAGATAGTAGATTTTATTATCTACTTAACTCTTCTAATGAACTATTATTTCCGCTGCGAATATTGATTTAAAATTTGTTGTCTATTGTATTCTATTAGATTTTTCCCTGTTGAAGACTAACGATAATTTGTTCTATATTATCTTAGTCATAATATTCTTTACTGGGCTAGTTGAGCTCACCTTTTTCCTTTCTGTTCCATTTTTCTTCTCAGGAGGCGAGAATGTAGCAAGTACTAATCGGGGTATGGAATGACGGTTCTAGAAAGTTGTTTAGTAGTCCTCACCATTTTTGTAAAATAATGTATCAATAATTGTAATGAGGACTTATTTGAGTGTGGGTATTGTCTAGAAGACAATATTTGTATGTAAACTCACAGTTTTTGTGTTGTCATATTTTACATGACAATTGTATTAATAAAGTTGTAGAGGTTTCTGTACCATATTTTAGCGACTCGGAATGGGTGATGTATACCTGTTTTGGGGGTGTCACAACATAAATATGTGAAAGACCCGAACAATATTATTGAATTAGAACCGGACGAGATAGCGGAAGATTTAAAGTATGAAGAGGTACCTTTTAAAATCTTAGATAAGAAGGATCATATTCTACGCTCCAAGGTTATACCATAAGTCAAAGTTTTGTGGAGAAGCCACGATGTGGAAGAAATGACCTGGGAGTTAGAATCTGAGATGAAGTCAAGATATCCTCACATCTTCGATATACCAGGTACGTACCCTAATTTCGAGGATGAAATTTCATAAGAAGGGGAGGTTGTAAGACCCCAACTTTTATGAATAAAGAATAATTTTCTCAAAATATATTTTTGAATATTATGGTGTGGATTTGATATAATGTTATAGTTGTGGGTAATATTTATAAATTTTGCAAAGTAAGCAAGTTGTTATATAATATTCGATTGGTCGGGGAATATTCGTTTTAACAGGGAATATTTGTACGATGGCACAATCATTGGTGGACCCACAACGGAAGTATTGTCGTAGTAAGAAAACGACAGAATTATCTTTTTATAAAAATAACGGCGAAAGTGTTACCGTTAAAACTGTTGAACTACCCAGTAGTAAAAGTACAGTAATACGCGTGGTTGCATAATAGCACACGGTATTGGTTATTGATGCTTACGTGAGAAGTCACTCAGTTATACTCAATTATTGCTACATTAATTGCTGCATCATATCTCTCATATTATTGATTCAATTATTGTCACAATATCATCTGCATAATATGATATATTATTAAATCAATAATTGAGACGACAAAGTTATTCATATTATTAAATTTCAATATTGACAATATGTAGAAGTTCTGTCAAGGAGAGCTTTGGTCATCTAATTGCACGCCAATAAGGAGAAATCCTTATTGGAAAGCCCCTTCTTTCCTGGAAACGACCTGGTTGTTAAATATTGTGAGTTATAATATTAATGATGAATAAGTTCGTGTTGATTAAAGATAAAATTGATAGTTTTATTGTGTTGGAATTATTAGTGTTAGTAGAAATCAACATTTATTTTGATATTAATTTATGTCTGGAGGTTATACTGACCAATCGGGTAATTAATCGGATAAATGAGCAATTAATTGCTATTAATTCACATGATTTTAACTATTTGTTCACATGTGTGTACTATTGATTCACATTCTTGTACTATTAGGGGTGGTGGTGCAAGATTGATAATACTTGCATGACTAAGTTAAAAATGAAGGTATAGATGGAGGTAATATACTGTAATTCATATTTTCACATGTCTAGAACTATTGATTCACATAATTTACTATTGATTCACATTATTTATTATTAGGGGAGGTGGTGCAAGTTTGATAATAGTTTCAGGACTAAGTTAAAAATGAAGAACAAGATGAAGGTATTATACTGTAATATTTCGAGCTCCAAAACATGCAATTATCGAAACTATATTTTTCTATAAATATAAGCTCATTTTTCCTTCATTTCTCACTAATTCACAAAAGCTATAGAGCAATTATTATAGAGAGAAAGAAGAAGGGAAGTCTGCTACCTCACTATTTCAGTATCCAATTTTTCTAAGGTAAGGGGTATTATTCCTTCGTTTTCATGAGCAAAGTTATTTTCTTTCAATACTCGTAAGGGTTGTTATTCTATTCTTTATTATTTTGTTGGAGTAACATGTCTATGCGAAGTACTGCATACATGATGAAATTCTTATGTTATGTGAATTCTGTTGTTGTTCCGTTCTTTATTATTCTGTTGGAATATCCTGTCTGTGCGGATTACGCATGACCTGGTTCCATTCTTTATTATTCTGTTGAAATATCCTGTCTGTGCGGATTACGCATGACCTAGTTCCATTCTTTATTATTCTGTTGGAATATCCTGTCTGTGCGGGTTACGCATGACCTGGTTCCATTCTTTATCATTCTATGAAAATAACCTGTCTGTGCGGATTATGCACACCTGGTGAATTCTTCTGTTATTCCATTCTTTATTATTTTTGTTGGAATAACCTGTCTATGTGGATTACCGCATGCATGGTGAATGATCCTTCGTATTCATTCCTTATTAAATTGTGGAAATGATCTGTCTACGTGGATTACCGCATGGCAGGCGAAAATCCATTTACAGTTTCATATATTCTATTATACTCAGTTGGTTAAAGTTTTGGCTTTTATATTCCATGAAATTAGTGGAATATCCTTGATATTTGCGTTTCATCCAGTATCTTTTCATAATAATATTCTTCTGAGCATACTTGAATTTTACCCCACAAAGCAGTATCATGTTGACAATTTGGACGTTATTGGTTCTTGGATAAATTAATTTATAAATCTTTAAAATTTATCCTTGAACTTGTTTTATTGAATTATTATGTTATTGTCATCATCATCATGCTTATATTGTGATGAAAGTCATCTTTGGCTTACGTGCATAGATAGAGTTGGTATGATTATGACCAGGGATTATTCGGTATAATCAAGACTGTAATGTGACGAATAATGTGGTGAAAGTCCTCATTGGCCTGTAGTTCATTGATGGACAGTTGTTGGTATGATTATGACCAGGAATAATTCGGTATAATCATGACCATTGATGATTACATGAATACCCTTGGTCGTGGTGCAGGGATGATTTGATTTTATTTATTAAGCTGAGTTTCAACGATAAAGTTGATGAAAAACTTTTTAAATCATAGAAGATAGTGGATTTTATGCTCTACTTGACTCTTCTAATGTATTTGGCGACTCAAGATGGGTAATGTTCACAAGTTTTCTCTCTCTATATTATCGAACGTATTTTTGTGAGTATTTAGATTCTTTGAGAATTGCTATTCAGTGCAAGTTTCCTCCAACTTTACATCCGATATTTCAGTCAGAAATACTGCTCTTTTGAGGTAAGGGATTGTAAGGGTTATTATGTTTTTTAGTTTCGTAATTTTTTCGACCCTCAAAAATTCTGGAAAAATTTAAAACGATAATTTGATGAGTTTTCTAGATTGTGTCCAAAAATGACGATTTTTGGATGTATAGATTAGGAGTTATGAATTTTATGGGAAAAGACTATTTTAAAAGTAAACCCTTATAACTCCTTGTGGTTAAATCCAAAATTGATAAAAATTTTATTGGGAGTACATGTATATAACAGCAGTATACTTTGTAAATTTTGAAATTTTTGGACAAAAGTACAGTTTATGATAAATGTCTAAATATTCGGCAGTTTTGACCATATGAAAAATAGTAAAAGAATTTTAAAAATTCTGAAAAAAATATATGTTCAATATGCACTATATTATGCTAAATCCAAAAAAAAAAAATCTGGGACTGATTTGGTATTTTTCATAAAAATGGACTAGTTATGAGTAAATGAATTAAATATGTTATGTGAAGTAAGAAAATTGAAAAATAGGATTTTATGGCTTGAGAATTCTATATAAGGTATATATGCAGATTTTTTATGAGGGTTTTAGTTATTGGTGATGAAATCTTATGAGTTTGACATTTTAGGATGATTAAATGCATTAATTAGTAAAGTGTAAACAATTAAAATAAATTGTTTATAAGTTTAAGAAATGATTAAAATATTGTTGTAATATTAATAATATTAGATTATGAGATTATTAAATGATTTATAACATTTGGATTAAGGTGTTATGAAATCATTAATTTAAAATATTATTTAATGATTAATAATATTAGTAAATAAATTTAATGTTATTATATAATGAATAATATTAAATGGAGTTTATAATATAATGAATAATGTTATTATCTTCGTTGAAATATTATTTTCTGTTCAAATCATTTTTGATATAATATTATTCTTGAATTTTACTCCACAAAGCAGTATCATGTTGACAATTTGGATATTATTTAATTCTGGATAAATTAAATTGTTAAAGTCTTTAAAATTTATCCTTTATTTCATGTGATTGATTCTTTATATCCTTGTCATGATCCTTATGCTTATATTATGATGAAAGTCATCTTTGGCCCGTAGTGCATAGATGGATTGTTATTTATTGATTTTACAGTTGTATGCCTTTGGCCTGTAGTGCAAAGAAAAATTGTTGATCGATATCTTTGGCCTGTAGTGCAAAGATGACATGTTGTTGAATATCTTTGGCCTGTAGTGCAAAGATGAACTGTTGATGAATATCTTTGGCTCGTAGTGCAAAGATGAATTTATTAGTATGATTATGAACAGGAACTGTGATTTGGTATAACCATGATCTTTGATGTTTCAGGTAAAGACAGGTGATGAAAATTATCTTCGTCCTAGATGAGAAGAGGAATTTAGAACCACAATTATGATTATGAGTTATTCACATGATTGTGGACAAGAACTGTTGATTGATGTTACATGGATAAAACATTATTGGTGAACTTTTAACATGAAGAAGATAATAGACTTTATGGTCTATTTGACTCTTCTAATGGATTGCTCAATCCACTGCAACTATGGTTGAAAAGTTTTATCATCTACCATATGTTCTAAATCTCTAATTTATTACTGGCGAAGGCTATTGATAATTTAATTATCTTTAGTCATGATATTCTTTACTGGGCTAGTTGTGCTCACCCTTCTGCTTCACAATTCTTTTCAGGTAATAAAAGTGTAGCTGGGTCGAGCGGGGGTAACAGGAGAATAGAACGGTGGTCTCTAGATGTGGAGGTTCTCCCTAAACAATATGGAAATAATTTTATTAAGAACTTTAGAATAGTGTGTTGTATTTTATACATCATTTAGTAGTTATATTTGGTGAATCAAATAGGGTGAGGCGAACCCAACGTTGGAAGGGTGTTTTGCCACTATCATACAAGATGTCTAATGACCTACGACTTCGTGGTATCATAAGACAGGGTTGTGGACATCCACTTGCTGAGTATATCTACGAGCACTACCTATATAACCTTGGAGTTTGGTTGAAATATAATTCACAATTGGAGACAATGGAAATAATTATATGTCAAGAGAAGACTCACCATTGGAAAGAACATGATAGTAATCTTCTCATTTTTTTTGGGGTCTATTGGGTCAACCAAGGATAATTCTGTGGACATATGATATCTATCATAACCTAGACGCATGGCCTCCCATGTACGAAGGTTTCCTTGAGCACTTCCCAAAGATTTTAATTTCTAAAACAGTTATTGACTGTACCTTTATGTAAGGTACCATTGTGACGTGCTATCCAAGGTTGGGATGAGAGTCACAGTTGGTATATATTTGTATCAAAACTCACAACATATGTGTTGTTGTATTTTGCATGACAATTGTAGTAATAAAGTTGTAGTTGTTTTCTGTACCATGTATTTGATGACTCAGAATAGGTTGTATGGATTGGACCTATTTTAGGGGTGTCACAATGATCATCCATAAATTCACTCATATATGCAACAATGTCCTCCATATTGGATCTGAGAGCAGTATTATTAGCTACAACAGCATCCCTGGTAGCTCTGGCCTCATCTCTCTCAACAAAAGCGGCATCCCAGCCAGATAGGGTTGTCAACATCAAAGTCTTCGCCTGATCTCTCTCAAAGGTCAGAAGTTGTATCATTTGCTCTAAAGACTCTACAGAAGGTGGGGAAACAGCAGCTGAAGAGCTAGGAATGCCACTGACCAGAGCTAGTGTCAAACCAGCAAACATCTCATCCTCTATGGGAGAAACATGATCCTTCATAGGTTCCTCCTCATCCGAATCAGTGCTAGGCTCTGAATAAATAACCATAGAAGATGCAATGTCTGCCTCTAGCGACACAGAATACTTCGAGGAACAACCCGGATGATTCGATAAAAAAATCAGCCCTCTTCTGATGGGTCCAATAATCGTAAACTCTCGCTAGGTCATCCTCTGACAAAGATGAGGCTGATGACCACTGACTTGCAGCTCCATCAAAAATATGGACATCCTGATACTGGTCAAACTGTCCCATGACAGCCAATGGATGATATGTAGTCACTCCTCTTAGGCCAGCCAAGGTCAAGAAGTCCATACCCACGGCATAAGTGATAAAACTGTAAGGAGAACTGAATCCTAAGCAAGGCAAGATGGCAAAAGAATCCTCAATCATGGTCAGGAAGATAAACAAAGACGATGCATCTACACAATCAGCTGGTCGAAAAGAATAAGACAGATATCTCATGTGTAAAGCAGTACCTGTGATGTCTGAAAATACCTATCGGCCTCAGATGCATCATAAACCAGATATATAACAATACAACATTGCCTTTGAAGAACTCAATAGGATAGGTATAACAGAATGTGGCCGACATCAAAGTCTCTGCTAAGATCATATGAAGGATGGTATGACCCTCCCTCAAAGACCTCATTACAGTGATCAAACCAATGTCTAAGTGATCCATGTAGAGCGATATGTACAGATAGGCCACAACGCATATCAACAAAGTTTCTACTCGAGTAATCCGCCACTCATCCTCAGAAGTGGTAAAATCTCCTGAGTATACTGAATAGCTGTATGTCAACCCGAAATGATCAATCAAGAAATCCAAAGACACAACATGTCTTGAGGTGATCTTGTCCAAAACGAATGTACGGCGTAAACCTGTCAATGTCATGAACTGTTGTCTGAACTAATCAACTGCAACTCTAGCACAAGGCCTGTCCAGCAGAAAATTCGTAACTCGCTTATACTCCTCCAATGTAGGAGTCAAATCGTGGGTCCCAAATCTGAAAACCTTCCTCTCGGGAATCCAGCAGGATAACATCCCCTCTACAAAGCCTACCAGGACATGAAAGGTCAGGAAGGCTATGGAATGTCTCGGCATATGATTAATGGTCATCCTATCTAAATGAGGCAAACTTTCATACCAAGATCTCAGAGACGATGCTATCAAGGTGGGCGGACTATGCTCAATACGGCTAATAATGGATGAAGACATCTGTAAAACCGTATAATGAGACTATCCAAGGGTCAATGCTAAACTCATCAAATGCATATTCATGGCATATAATGCATGCATCATGATAAATGACAATATGATGTAATGAATAGAAGGCATTATACATACATTCCTAAATACATCATCATCATCTGAATAAAGATTAAATACATCATCTCTATCTACAACTGAAAATAAAAAGTACAGGGAAATGGGGCACAGTCGCCCAATATCTAACAGAGGCCTATCAAAAGTGATAACCAGCTTATCCAAAGAAATCTATAATGTCTAAATCATCAGTAGATCAACCTGCTATAACTCCACTTGAGTCATTGTATCTCTGCCAGAGGGAACATCGAGTCAATATAAAGGGGAATCTGCTCCAGTGAAACTATCAGAATGTGGGCCACCTGCTGCCAAAGCTGGATGGATCAAAAGAATCTGTGTAACGCCCCCAAAATCGAGACTATTTCTCATCCCGATCTTGTGCGTTAATACTATTTTCTTATATCTTTAAAAAATTATTTAATGTTAAAATAGCTAAAAATGCGGAATAAATTTTAAAACTTTTCTTTTTACA
This sequence comes from Panax notoginseng, assembly GCA_016801055.1. NCBI lineage: Eukaryota > Viridiplantae > Streptophyta > Magnoliopsida > Apiales > Araliaceae > Panax > Panax notoginseng. Next base: position 203,276,177 of record CM029016.1, read on the forward strand.
ACTTTCGTTCCCTAAATCGCAACCTTTACGATTCTTCTTTATATTAAAATCATATTTGTTATATGATTTATTTAATCTGGGTAGATATGAATATATATATATATATATATATATATATATATATAATTCATTCTTTTAAACATATCCCTATTTCAAAACAAATAAACTTCATCTATAGAACAATTCAAAGATTTACTTCTTTGAGGTTTACACATGTAAAATACCATCATCAGGGTTTAATACATTCTGCATTAAACAACTAGTCTTCTTTTCATGCGCTCCTAATCATGAGAGTTCACATCATAGCTTTAACCTACAAATTAAGCACGATTGAGCACGACGGCCTACCAAGTCTAACAGCCTATCATGCATCACGTATCACATAGGTTTCACATTCAGTTCATGCATTTATATTCTTGGAGTTCAAATATATTACAATCGCATCAAAATTAAACTCTACTAGTAGTAACATACGTACCATACCAGTAACACATGAACAACACATGTCATTCATTGCACATGTATATTGAGTTCCCCTACTCAATTCTACAATTAGTCATAATTTGACCTTCATCATTCATAAAGCAATTAATGCAGTTCATATGCATCTATAAACATAAGTCATGCTAACAGTTATTTATAGCAATTATAAATCCACATAAATAAACTGAAAAACTTGTCTTGATTGAAGATTACCGCTATATCTTAATTTAATTTCTCCTCACGGATCCTACACAAGTGTGTACACATATTCATACATATTAGGTAACCAATTATGTCATAAAACATGCATGCATATTCACTATAAATAACTATTAGTATATAAAAACTAATATTATTTATTCTTTACTTAAAACCAATCTTGGTTCCTTTAGAAAATTTATTCATTTTATTCCTTTATATAAATAATAAAGGTTTCTCACAACTTTAACGTATAACTATTTTACATCTTCGAAATATAAACCATCCATATCCCGTTTAAAATATTTCTTGCCTTTACTCGCAAATTCGGGATTTAAATGATTAATATATAACTTTATAGTAAATCACAACTTACTATATTATTTCTTTTTTCTTAATAATTTTATACTTTTTCAATAGTTCACAAGTTAACTCATGTTATTACCTCTTACACAAATAAATTATTTTTGCTAGCAAGTTAGCTTCACATTTTATCTAGCGAATAATTCACATTTTCGCTTTGTGTGTGTGTGTGTGTGTGTGTGTGTGTATATATATATATATATATATATATATATATATATATATATATATATATAATCAATATATATTTACAAGTTAAGCGATTTTAGATGGTACAAAGATGTATTCACCTTTAGAGTTATGATGTGTAATGACAGTAATAAACCATTTTGGAAAGAGAAGTTCGTCAATGGTTTACCTTCATTATTTGAACATAAAGTTAGAGAATAATTAAGTAAAAATTTAGGATATATAGATTATGATAATTTAACTTACGGAGATATTATAAGTTACATCGAAAAAATAGGATTAAAAATGTGTATTGACTTTAAATTAGCTAAGCAAGCCAGTAAAGACAAGAAAAAGGCTAAATACGAGTTAGGCACTTTCTGTGAACAATATGGTTTACCGCCTGTTGCTCCCTCTAGAAGAAAGCACCGGCACCCTCATAAACATATTGAGTCACACAAGAGTCACAAACGTCGTAAAAAGAGAATTACTCATGATAATAATAAAACTAATCAAGACTCATATTATAAGAAACCTAAGTCAACACACAAAAAATCAACCAAAAAATCAAAGAATTTTGATAAGAGTAGAATTGTCTGTCACAATTGTGGGCAGAAAGGACACTTTAAAAGTGAGTGTAGAGTTAAGCAAAAATTAGCTCAATTGAACATCTCGGCTGAAGACACAGAACATATATTAGAGTTAATGAGAATTGAAAATAACGATAGTAATGAAGAAGCTTCAGATATTCCTGAATCTTCTAGCAGTGGCGGTACTTGTAACGATGAATCAAATAGTGAAAACGAAGTCACAGTCTGTGCTGAAAACTGCAGTAACAACTGTTGTAAAAGATTAAATGTAATTACAAAAGAAGATGAAGAAAGTTCTTTGTTAATTGATTTAATTAGTAAGATCACTGACCCGGGATTAAAAACTCACTATCTAAATCAATTAAAGGATTTATTAAACAAAGATAAGAAAGCAACTGATAAGGTTCTTAGAGCCAAAGAGAAGCCTATTTTCAGTATTAATAAAACACTCGAAAGATTTAAGTCTCCAGTTAAAGAAATTACCCTTCCTGAACTAAATCAAGAGGTTAATAAATTTAAAAAGGAAATTTCTAACCTAAAATTAGATATTTCTAATCTAAAAAAAGAGATTGATGATAAAAAATCAGATCTTCAAGTACATGATTCTTCTTCTAGTGACGAAAGTCATGGTGAACCAGAATCATCAGGTGCTAAAGATGAACCTGATCTTTTTATTCAAGGTCTCTTACTTAAAAGAATTAAAGACATTACCATCCAGAAATGGTATATCTCTATTAATTTAGTCATTGATAAAACCTTCTCCATTCAGCTCCCTGCCTTAGTTAATACTGGCGCAGATCTGAACTGTATTCAAGAGGGTCTTATTTCCACTAGATATTACAAGAAGACTAGTGAAAAGCTTAATTCAGCTAATGGTAGTCATATGGAAATAAAATATAAATTACTCAATGTACACATCTGTCAAGACAATATGTGTTTTAAAACTTCATTTGTTTTAATTCGCAATCTTACAGATAAAATCATTTTAGGGTTACCATTTATATATTTATTATATCCATTTACCACTAATAATAAAGGTTTAAGCTGTGAGCATTTAGGAAAGAAAATTACATTTAAGTTCCTAATTAAACCAAAAGAAAGAGATTTAAAGTTTATTCAAGAAGAATCAATTTCTAAATCAGTGAACCTGTTAAACTGTAAAGTAACCCACCTAAGTTTCCTCAAAGAAGAAGTTAGGTATCAACAAGTGGAAGAACAGCTTAAGAGTAACAGAGTTCAAGAAAAAATTAGTGAATTAAAAGATTATTTAATAAATAACTTATGTTCCGACTCTCCCAATGCTTTTTGGCATAGGAAAAAGCATACAGTTAGGTTACCTTATGCTAAAGAATTTAAAGAATATTTAATTCCCACTAAAGCTAGACCTATTCAAATGAGTCATGAACAAATGGAGTTATGTAAAAATAAAATTAATGATCTCCTGAGTAAAGGATTAATTAGACATAGTAAGTCACCATGGTCTTGCCCAGCCTTCTATGTTAACAATGAAGCTGAGAAAGAGAGAGGTGTCCCTCGTCTAGCTATCAATTACAAGCCATTAAACAAAGTTCTAGAGTGGATTAGGTACCCTTTACCCAATAAGGAAGACCTCCTTAGCAGGTTAAGTGTTTCCACCATTTTTAGTAAATTTGATCTTAAGTCAGGATTCTAGAAAGTTGCTATTCACCCCGATGACCGATACAAAACTGCATTCACCACTCCTTTCGAACATTACGAATGGAATGTTCAGTCATTTGGACTAAAAAATGCACCTAGTGAGTTTCAGAATATTCTTAATAATATTTTGAATCCTTTCAGTCATTTTATTATTGTATACATCGACGATATCCTTGTATTCTCCAAGACTATTGAAGAACATATTAAACATTTGAATTCATTCTTTAAAACGGTTAAAACCAATGGTCTTGTTCTTTCACCTTCCAAGTGTAGTCTGTTTCTGACTAAAGTCAGGTTTCTCGGATTAATCCTCTATCACGGACTTACTCGGCCTATTGACAGAGCTATTCAATTTGTCGACAGATTTCCAGATAAGATTATCGACAAAACTCAGCTACAGAGATTTCTTGGCTCACTTAATTATATTGGCAAGTTTTACAAGAATCTCAGGAAGATTTGTAAGCCTCTTTTTCAGCGCTTACAAAGTAATCCCCCTCCATGGACTGACATTCATACTTCTGTCGTCCAGCAAATTAAAAAATATGTTAAGGTTTTGCCTTGCCTTGGCATCTCAAATGATTTGGCATTCAAAATAGTTAAAATTGATGCCTCTGACATTGGATTTGGTGGCATACTCAAACAAAAGTTAACTCCTACTTCTGATGAACAAATTGATCGTTTCCATTCGGGCGCATGGAACCCTACACAATTAAAATACAGTACTATAAAAAAGAAAATTTTATCACTTGTATTATGTATTAAGAAATTTCAGAGAGATCTACTGAATCAAAAATTTCTAGTTAGGATAGACTGCAAGTCAGCAAACTTCATTCTTGAAAAAGACGTTGAAAACGTCGCCTCTAAGCATTCATTCGCTAGATGACAAGCTATTTTAAGTATCTTTGATTTTGATATTGAATATATTAAGGGTAGTAACAACTCAGTTCCTGATTTTCTCACACGTGAATTCATTAACACAGGTACTATTGCAGCACCATGAGTGTTCGAGGAGGTTCGTCTTCTCGTGGTCATGGCCGTTCCTCATGCCCAGTTAATCAGTCAAAGGGAACTGTTATTCCTCATCCAGTTACTCAAACCCATAATAAATTCCAGGTGCTTGGTACAGTCCCCAAGCCCTATGCGTCAGTCCTTGCTAGTCAACCTAAACCATTTGATATTTTTGCTAATCAATCTAAAGCAACTTCATCAAACCCTAGTAACCTAGCTTCGGAGTATCGTGCTAAATATGACCAGCACTTATTCCACATTGAGTTACCCATGAAACCTAAAGACGACCCAGTTAAATTGGCTGCCTAGTATTTTCCTACTGGATGGCATTTCCTTCCTCTTGCTCCTGATAAATCTTTGGTCTTTTATAAGTATATTCTTATTGAAACAGAGTCAGTATTTATCAAACCTATTTATGCCAACGATAATAAATCCAAGCTCCTTTATCACTCGTTGTATATTAAACAGGTTCTCAATCTTTCCGATTGGGGTAGTCATCCTTCCGATCTCAAGTCGCTCTCTAATCATGCTAGCCCCTATTGCTATTATGATTATATTGAGGCTTGGTTCAAAATCATGCTTCACCAGAATGAAGATCATAGTCATTCTCGGTTTTTCAAGTTTGATCAGAAGTTCAAAAGTCAATTTCCTAAGTGGTTCATTCTTTGGAGGACAAGGCATGGGCTTGATCATGCTATTTTCCCAGAACCTCTTTTAGCCCAGTTAGAACATTTTTGTACTTATTCTAATTATCTCCCAAAATACGAGAAAATTCCAGCCTTCCTTATATTTTGCAGTAAATATAAAATCCATTGGATCCTTAAATGGCAATATGTCATTTTGGCCACCCAAGAAGTCACTGTATTTCAGCCTCCTTCTTCCATAGGCATTAGGACAGCTCACACAGTTATATCCCCAATTCCACATGTCTCTCGCCGTTTTTACATTAAATTGTGGGATAAGTTCGGTGTCGATAGGATAGTTGGTCAGGTTCAGAAAGAGTTTCCACCTTCTCCTTCTACTCCATTATTGACCCCTCCAGTTACCAAAGCTCCGGCTATTGAGCCTTCCAGTAAATCCTCGGTTAAAGCATCTGAGAAATTAAAATAAAAATCAGTTGCTCCTCCGAGTCCTAGCAAAGTCACTGATGTTTCTAGTTATTCTAATTCTCAGTTAAGGCTTCTTGCAGACGCCATTCATTCGAGATTAGATCAGTTACATGAAGAATCTGAAGCAGCCTCTTCTCATTCCAGAGAGGAGATTGATAGTCAAAATTTAGGAGATGATGACGAAGTTGACTGTGATCCCTATGGCACTGTCAATCTTCAGGATGCTCAGGACCCGTTTGCCTGATCATCATTGTAGTCAATCAGTCAGCACCTGCTTCGGTAGCCTAGTCAACACTGCTCCGGCAGCCTAGTCAACACCTGCTCCGGTAGCCTCGTCAGTAGAATTTTTTGCCCTAACAGTCTCGCCAGCAGCATCTTCTGCTTTCCACCAAAAGCAGCATCCAGTCAGACATCTGGCCCCACAGGCTATTTAGTCAAAAGAAGACGTCTGCTTTTCCACCGAAAGCAGATTTTTTTCCTTTTACTTTACTTTAGTAAATGTAATATGTTTTTACTTTTACTTTTACCTCAGTTATTGTAATAGTAATATTGTAACAGTTTATTTCCTTGTTCTATAAAAGGAAATCGAATTCATTTAGTTCAGCAGACTTAGAAAGACTCAGAGTTCCTTCTCCGACTAATCTTTAGCCTCCACCGCTGTTTAGCCTACTTAACCCCTCTTCATCTAATGTTCTTCTTTTAGTTATCTTGTAAGTTAATTCTCTGCACTTGTAAATAGTTCAAGTTAATCAATAAAATTATTTTTATTTTAGTAATTTAATTGTGTTTGTATGCGCATCTTTATCTGTTAATAAATATATATATATATATATATATATATATATATATATATACACACACACACACACACACACCGTTAAGTAATTATTCGTTCAAAATCTTTGTTTCGAACCCCGAAAACCTTCATTTCATCACTTTCATGACCATTATAGTTTTTTAATGATTCTATGTTTTTCGTTTCACTATAAAACTACTTTACATGTCATCTTCGGCTTACATTCGCTTAATTATGTAGATTTATATTTACATTATATTTTTATTTCATTATTTATGCCTGGACTAATTTATCATAAACGTTAAAACTTCCATCTTGGGACTTTATTAGACTTAAGATTGATTAAAATCTAGACCAAATGCGATTCGAAACGTCAAAATAGCTCATAGCAGTTACGTTCACCGTCGCGCATTTTACTAATCCTGACATGCTCATTCGCACATTTTTAATTCTCTGACCATTAATCGAATTGCGGCGAAATTTTGGTTTGATGTAGGTAGTATATCCACCTATTTTTTGAAAAATGCTAGTGATAAGTGGGTTTTATACCTACTTATTAAATATCAACTCACGAGAACTATGCCCATCTCAAGTACATTTTAGTGTATTTTAAGTTGCATTTCATAATATTTTGCATTGCATGTATTGAGAACTCCTTTGGTGCAAAAGTGTAGGAAATGGCATGAGCTCGGCATTGGTAGACGGCATGTGATCAATGAAGGCACAACATGAGGATCGAGTGAACAAAGAGCTAAGCAGTGGTGAACAAAAGAGCAAAAGTTGCATGTTAAAGTATCAGTAGCAGCATGACACAGAAGCAGAACCTGAGAATTCAAACTGCAGAAGCCGCGCGGCCGCGCAGCTATACAGCCTAAAGGACGCGCGCCTGCGCCATCAACCGGAAGGAATTGACATTGCATACTCGCGCACCCGCGCAGTGTTTACAAAGGAACCGCGCGCGACGTTGACTGAAGCTGCTGACTTTATTTTAATTTACGTAACTGAGAGATAGTTGAATTAGGGTTTATATATTAGACGTATTTTTGAGTATGAAAGAAGAGATTCCACCCCTTGGGGGATCACGTAGCTAATATTGCTTTCTTTTTCTTAATTTCCATATTGGATTAGAGTAGATTAGAGTCGTGATTTCTAGAGTTGATTAGATTGAAGACTTGAAGCAATTGGAAAGCATCAGAGATTCCATCTTGAATTAGGAGAACAGATTTGCACTACAATTCTCTACTCTTATTTTCTCTTTGATTCATAATTGTATCTTACGATGTTTATTCTATATGTGGATGATAGATGATTTAGCTATGATTTAAACTCTATTTTGAGATTACAATGGATTCTATGGATTAGTTATTTATGATATATTACATTGTTAGCCTTATTGAATGCTATGAGATTGTCTAATTAGATTCATGCTATTTGTTTAGTTGATTGGCCGTCAATTACTGTGATAATCCATATAGACTCGAGAGACGAAGTGTGGGTTAAGATATGATCTTATTAGCTTATGATTGTATATTCTACGTTGTGATATGATGTATGATTTGTGCTCAAGATAGATATATACCGAAGCACCATTCGTAGTCAATTGAGAACTCAGGCTTAAACCCTAATTATTTGTAAATCACATAGACATATTGTGGTTTAGGTAATGTGGGTGTTCATGTGTATTCTATCAACTGTGGATTACATGTGATTTGTGTATGGTACATTGAGAGATGGCTATACATTACTTTCGTGTTCTTAACTAACAAACCGGTATAATTAGTTTGGCTTAACATAAAATGTGTGGATTTGAATGAGTCAATAGATGAAATTGTGATCTCAGGTTTTCATAATCTAGTCTCACTCTAGGAATAGTTAGGTTTATTTAATTTAATAGTTTAAATATAAAATATAATATCATTCGTTTAAATAAGACTGAAATGGTTATGGGCTAATGCTTGATGAATTTTATTAGTAAATTCTCCGTGGGAACGATACTTTACTTACTCTTTATTACTTGTTGACCGTGTATACTTGCACGCATATATTGATCGGTAAAATGACCAACAGCTAGCCATACATTTTGAACATTTTAACAGAATCAAATGTAACCGCCAAAAGGGCAGCAGGTAGTAGCCCATGTGGCTGGGCTGCTATGGGCAGCCCCACCTCTTTCCCGTGTAGCGACTTCGCCATTTTCTAACTTTTAGCTCACACGTCGGATGGCGTTGATTTTCGAATATGACAAACTTGGTGTATAGACTATTTTTAGATAATATTAGTCATGCGTTCCGGACACGTTAAATCACTCAAAACCGTGTGCCAAAGTGGCCATCTGCAGTTGCTACTGCTACTGGGCAACAACCCCTATTTCGAAGTAGCAACTTTGCGGATTTTTAGTTTCTAGCTCATAAGTTTGATGACATCCAACTTTGGATATACTGTAAACATTATAGCAACCTATTTTTAAAAATTATTGGACACTCATTTCGGATTAGATAGACAGTCCAAAATAATGTTCAAAAGGCGCGTTCAAAATTATTTTTCATTCTTTCCCAGCTTTACCCTCTCTCGTTAAAATAGGCATACCTCTTTCGTTTTAAAAAATTTTTGAGCGATTATTGAGCCCACACGAAGATAACTTCTGGGGCTAAAACTCTTTTTTACTGACCTTTTCCAAATTCCAAACGGAAAATTCTAGAAATTTCTTGGAAAGGGACTACTTCGAATTTATCAGACAATTTTGGCACAGCTATTTTGAACGGTCATAACTCTTTGCTCCGAAGTCGGAATTAGTCCGTTCCAGAGTCTATGGAAATCTTGTTCAGTGTACTATAATAACTCAAAAGCCCAGAATTTTCTGGTACATCTAACTATCCTCGAATTTGTCTCTTAGGGTCAGCTGTGCACTAGTTTTTGAACTTTTCATTTTGACATTCAAAACTCGCCTCGACTCGATCCAACCCAACTTTCTTTACAAATAAGTCTTATTTAACATAGTAAGACTCGTCTAAGGTCTCGACTCTGTTAAATTCCAAACTTTTACCCTAGTTTGTTCTGTATGACCATTTAACGAATATTAAGCGAGCGTTTTTCATTTGACCTGATTTCTTATCAATTTGTTTGCGGGTATTCCATAATTCCGTTTCTTATAAATCCGCACAACAATACCTAGTCCCCAAGTCTCTAGTTCCATCATTCCAACATCATTACATACACAAAAATCAAGCTAAAATAACTCTTTAGCAAACTAAAGTTTACTAACAAACTCATATTTTGCTATTTTGATTTCAAATCAATTCCAACTACACATAACATATACACAGACCAAAAATTCATTCATTATAAGGAAACTTCATTTAAATTTCCATTATAACCACTAAACTTTCAAAATTTAAAGTTTAGCTTAGAAATACATAAATACATGAATTCTAATTAAAAGCCAAAATTGAGTATGGAATTATACCTTATGCACTCTTCCTTTGATTATCCCAAGCCTTGCTACCTCCAATTTTTGCTAAGGCTATATGAGACTCACGGTTCTTTACTTTTCCATAATGGAAAATTTATAAAATTCCCAAGAGATGAGGAATAGAGAGGCTCGACAATTAGGGGGTGAGGAAGGAGAGAAATTCCAACTTGAAGCTAAAATTCTTGATGCCCAAGATTATTTTTGGGTGTAAGCTTTTCTCCCCCTTTCTCCTCTTAACTCACGACATATAAAGAAATTGGAATGGCTTGGAGATTAAGATTGCAACATTAACTTTGGGTAGTTTAGGAATTAAACCATTTAAACTACCCAATTATTCATGAAATGATTTTATTGAATAATTAAATTACCCCCATAATTAGTAATTAGATTTTAATTATTAAATTACTATCTCATCCATATTAAAATATTTTACCCTTTTGGAAACATATAATTTATCTAACTCATTTTTGATATATAAATTATATAATACATAACATTACATATTTGATTTTATTACATATTTATTTATTAATACCAAATAAATATGCATCACATAATAATCCATGCAAATTTAATTATTTGCTTACTTGAGATATTATAAAAATATAATATCCTTCCTCTTTCACATAAATTCAATTAAGAATTTATTTAATTCTTAAGATATCAAAATTGTAACACCCCCTTCCCGAAAAGGAAAGGGAGGTCACGTGCAAAGCACAACAAACTTCAAAATAAGTAAACAAAACACTAATAACTTCAAAATATTAATAATGATACCCATCAATGAAGTACTAAATACAATTCTCCAACTAGAGTCAAAATAATCAAAGCCAAAAATTTAATCAACCTAGATGGTCAAAGGCAACACTCTCATCACACTAGCCCTGAATCACCCCTGCAAACCTGTCGGAAAAAAAACACAGCATAAGCCAATTGCCCAATATAGATATAGATAATACAAAGATGTATAACTGAAATACAAAATCAATTGAAGCAATATATTTAACAAAGCCTCAAGCTTAAAGACCGACGAAAATATGATATCCAACGTCTGAATAGAATATATTCGAATCAACAGATTTAACGAAATAAACAGAAGAGTAAAGAATGAACTGAAGTAACTAACTCAATTAATTAAATTGAATAGAGCAAACAAAACTAATACAATGAAATAATAGGCTGAATCAAATGGTTGGGTGTTATTTCATACCGAGTGAGCTCAGAAATATACATTGTCACACAGGCAAGTCAAAATAATGCCACACAGGCAAGTCAAAATAATGCCACACAGGTAAGTCAAAATAATGTCACACAGGGAAATCACACATTGGATCGCGAATCCAAATGTATGCAAATCGAATAGGTGTGTTTGGCACAACATCATCATCCCGCAGAACAGAAAATTAGGGTTAACCCATACGCCTCCCACAACAAAACACCAAATGGCCCACTTCCTCCGGAGCTCAAAACGGAGATGCAGTGAACTAATCACACTGCCACGGAAAGTGTCATGCCTCTCGTGCCAAGACGACATGCATGTGGTACCCCCACAGGTGGTTATAGCTCTGGTATACTCTACAGTATATTCTAACAAAAATATTATGACACAACACATGCTACATAATACTAACAAAAAAGGTTCTATATGTACATGTTGAACCTGATCAAATCACAATCGTAGTGTCTCAAAAAGAAAGTAACAATATGTACCGCTATACAAACATCAAAATAAATACTAGACATGATGACCTAATTCAAAGAGAACAACTACGAGTCCTATGTATCTACTCCAAAATGAAACTTTTATATGAATTTCACAAGAAATAATTATGTGAAATAATAACGGAAATCGAAATGAGAAACAAAACGAACTAATTAAATTTCACAAGAGTATTGTTGAAGGAGTACGAAAATCCGTACCTGAAGTAAGCAAGGTAATACCAAAAATTATAATCCCAATATAGTTCGTTAAACTCCTTCCGTCCGAGCTAATTACACAAATTAATAATACTAAATGTAAGTACATTTATAAAAATATGAACACTTCTATTTGATACGACTATAAAATATAATTACTTATAATATTAAGATTTAATTCATTCCATATAGTCATACATATTTATTTGTATAACAACTCTTGCAAATTATGCAAGCTTTCGTAAACTTTAATTACTACTGCCATATTATTTTTTTATTTAAAGAAATCATCAATTTATTATTTTAGGATCTCCAAAAATTCAATCACAGACTACTCCCTCCGTTCAATCTGATTGGAATAAAGTGATAATGATAAGTACATCCGTATAAGTATTACAATAATAAATAAACTCTCCCATCTTTAAAATTCATTCTTAGTTCTTGAATTACAAAAGTACTTGCACATGATGACAAAAATAACATAATAACTTTAATAATTTAATATGGAACCACATGATTTACCCCCACTTTATATAATGTATAATATATTTACTTGTTACTGATGAAATTTCCTCATTAGTGATCAAAATCTCTAGTCTTTCTTCACCCGAGCCCCCTTTGTAGTCGTTCCCTTTCTCTCCAAAGCAACCACCTCTGTCCCGTTCCTCTTCTTATTCAGTTTGTATAATGAAGTAATATTAGGTTTAGCTATTTATTAATTAAGTTGCCCTAATAAACTTCTAATTGGGTTAAATTAATATTAAGGCCCAAATTTTAACCACATAATATTATCTATCACTTATTAATATTTATCAGCCCACATAATTTAAATGACTACTTTGAGCCAATTTAAAGACAAAAAATAAAAAAAAATCAAACAATATATTTAAAATACAAACATAAATACTTTTTTTTTCAGGTATTACATTACCTAACCTTTGAAAAGGATTCCGTCCTCGGAATCAAAAAATGGAACGTACCTAATATTCAAAGAGATGCGGACACTCCGCTCAAATAGACTCCCCCATGTCCCAAGTAGCTGCGCACTCCAGATGATTTTGCTACAAAACTTTAACAAATAAGATTGTCTTCCTCCTCATAACTCGCTCTTAACGATCTAAAATTGCCTCAAGCTTCTTCCTTCTTCCAAATTGTAGAAGACGAAAAACTGAAGAAACACGCTTTGGATTCACTCAATTTCGACATCGGATTAATTAATTAATTATGATTTTTTTTATGGACTGCAGTGGGTATAAGTATTTTACTCCGAAATTCAACTAATCAAATTATAATAGGATTAAAGTTATAACTTCACTTTTTAAAAATAAATAGGAATCAATATAGTAGTTATCAAAACCCTAATGGACTCCTCAGTTTTAATTTAATCAATTATTTAATTATCTACAAAAAAATTAACTTTCCAAATGAAAAAAAATAACTTATCTTTTCCAATTCAAATACAATTTTATAAAATAAAATCAATTAATATTTAATTATTAACAAAAAATATCTGGGTTATTACATTACCTTCTCCTTAAAAATAATTCCGTCCTCGGAATTCAAATAAGCTACATAAAGTTTTATTTTATTTTTATTTTTATTTTTATTTACATGGCATAATTATTCATAACTTTAGTTAAGACGTAACATCAACCTTTATAACGATCAAGCCTGGTACGTCATTGGTACTCGCAATTATCCATGTATGTTTAAAAGATTCGTCAGCTATTACCGTGTCAACCCCGTTATGATTCTTCGTTTTGCATTGAATTAAAACATATGCTCCACGGCTAGTGCGGGTCCTCGTCAATTTTCTTGATTT